>CM022679.1:18420841-18655841 GCA_012295275.1 Chrysomallon squamiferum
CCTGTATGTGGTAGAATAACAAACTTCGTTTCTTCTCCGGTTGCTGTATATCTCTTATTATTGATCCGTGTTTCATTGATGCGTTCAACAACTAAGACCTTCTCTGCCACTGCCTTGAATTCATTGCTGACTGCACTGCTCACGTTGATATCTACGATTTTGTACCCTGTATCCAAAAATGTATAGGCTAGCCGAATCTGGAGCGGACTGCTGACAGCAGCTCGAATATAAAATATTTTATGTTCAAGAAGTTTTGCCGATTTCATATTGATTTCAGATCCTATTTGTATCCCTGATGTTAATTCATTTGTTATCAAGCTGAAAACTATTTTGTCCTTTTCAAATATTTGAATAATCCTACCGCCAGAAGAAGTAAACTGCAGAGCTAAAACATCTCCTGGAAATACCTGTATAATTTCCTTGGCGGCTTTGTTTTGGTAACCTGTGAAATCACACATAATTAGTAATTAATATATTAATGATATATGTGTTTGGTAAGCAAAAACATATTTTCAAATGAGAATTATAAACGTAACTGTTTATGGATTCTTATATATTCTTGAGTGTAAAGACTGAATTTATTAATTCTTCCTGTGCTTCCAAAATCTACCAGTTTAACGAGAGAAAATAATAAAGATAACTATTTTATAAGTTAAAGACCACCTTCTGATGTTGCGTCGACAGTAACAATTTGTTTCACGATGTAACTGTTTGAAAATGTTGCCTGTGATCGATGTGGAGAATGACAAACGGTATCACATGATTTCTTGCTTATGCAAAATACGCTGTCTCCAAAAGGTGTCCCCTCACACCAGTGGTTGCAGCTGTTTGTACATTTATTCTTCAAATGGCAGTAGTTGTTGCATTTAGGTTTTAGAATCTGTGGATAAATGAGCGCAATATGTTTATCAGAATTATGAATTTTCAAATACATAAACTTTGCATAAAACAACGTGTAGTCTACAAGATATTTATCTAGAAGAAAGTATATTCAACAAAATATAGAACATAAACGAACCTTCAGTCTTCAAGATATCGAATATACAAGTAGAACGTACATTTTACAAGATAACATAAAAGAATAACATACCGTTTACAAGATTCAGATCGTACAGACTACAAAATATAAAAGATATAAGAAAAGCATGCACTACAAGATACATAACATACAAAAAGAACATACAGAGTACAATATATAGAATGTACAAGACATAGTACATGTAAGAAGAAAGTATGCAAGATATAGAACATATAAGAGGAACATACTGGCTACAAGATATAAAAGATACAACAACAACAACCAATAAAGGCGTGCACTGCAGGATAGAACGTATAAGAAGAACTACAAAACATAGTACAGGTAAGAAAAAGGTATATGCAATATACAGAATTATATAAAAGGAACATGCTGTCTACAAGATATAAAAGATATTAGAAAAACATCCAAGAAAAACGTATGTTACAAGATATAGAATGTACAGTACATACAAAAAAAACGTCTTGTACAATATACAAATTTTACAAAATGGAACATGCAGTCTGCATTCAAGACGAATTCATGGTTTGCAAGATATATAATATCGAAGAAAAACATGCATTTTACATATATAAAATACACGAAGAACGTACGGTCTGCAAGATATAAAAACAACAACAAAAAACGAAAACATAAAGAAAAAAAGAATCAAACAATATGTACATTACCGCTATCTTAATTTTGCCTTTTTTCTCTGCATATAACTCCCAGAAGAAAATCTTCCCAGGACGTTTGAATTCTGTGTTTGCTAAGACGTACAAGGTACCATACGTTTCTCCTGAACATAATTATAAACAATACGACAATAAAATATTGAAAATATTTCTTTAATTAGATATTTATAACATGAAAACGCACCCTTTGGAATATAATCACCAGTCTATATAAATCATTACTACATGTATATAATTCCACTTTCTAATGATTCATATTCAGGTGAAACATTTGAAAATTTAATCTATGTGTATGTAAGTCTGCACACACACATTATATGTATATAAATATCTATACATATGTATATATACATGTATATATTATAGGTATATGTAGATGTACATATATATCTATACACATTTGTGTGTGTGTGTCTTTATATGTATGTATATATTACATAAATATTTGTTACAGTAATGTTTCTTACCTTTCTCGGTTGTAGCTGATGCTATGAAATCAGGAATACCAGATCCAACATAATAAACAATCGGATCTACAATAAAATTAAATGGTACCTTATATATCGTTTACAGAAATGTGCAAACGAAGACTATAAACTATATAATTAAAAAGTTATTTCTTATTTATATTTTAAGAATTTAAAACCAAAAATATATATTATTAATATATATATATTGAACGATGTCAGTTTAAGTAATTCTGTTGCTGTGTAAGTCATTATTATCCATCTGTACAGATATACTGTGCGTCAGTTTTCATACCACATTTTATACATGGTATTGTACGACATTTAAGTATATTAAGAAGTGTATTAATTCGTACCAGTATCTTTTAAATAAAATTATACTCCTCGCTTTTCTTCGTTTAATTTTCATTCTATTTATCACACGGAACAATATTCTACACAGGTATTTTAATAATTTTAATAGATTAATAAAGATCAAACTGACCTTGCATTAAGAGTGTATTAATTTGTATATGTTAAATACAGGGTTTTTATTTTTTTTTTTTTTTTTTTTTTTTTTTTATATTTTAAGTATATATTTAGCCTGTTAAAAAAAACTTTGGCAGATCCAGATTTCCGAACTACCTCCGGTCCCTAGCTTGCTAGATATTTGGTTCGATACCTGTAACAATAAAAATAAAATAAAATAAAATAAAACACGTACCAGGAATATGATGTTGTTGTGTATAATTACCCACAGTCTCGGATAACATTAGTTCTGATCCATGATATATCGTGACGTAACACTCTCCCTCCTCAAACGTTGCAAATCCACTTTGACATTTCAATGAGACGTCATCAACATGGTCAACAACGTGCACCTGCCAAACCGCATCCTTTGGCTAAAATTATATATATATAACCGCACTGTTACTTTACTGTATCTGGTGGAAATTACCATTTAACTTAGTTGGAAGATCAAAAAGGACTTTGAATTCAAAAAGCACGGTTTAAATTTTTGTTTATTATATGCACATGCGTAATTATTATATCTATGGAACCACGCACATACCAGTCACTACCAGTCCTCTGCGTTTCTACTTACCATTACCCGGTCATTTTGATCCAAACCTCTCAGTACAACTCGATAAGATCCAGGAACCTTATAAACATGCATGTCCATATGAGAAGAATTTGGCTTTGTATAACCAGCGTCTTCGCCATAATCGAGTTGATAGACGAGATCCACTTCTGCTTTACCCTCATAATTAAACCTCACCGTTTCACCAACCTTCACCACTGATCTTGACGAAACTGACCAAAGTGTTATGTAGATGATTGGTTTTGATGAATTGTATGCAGATACAACGCCTGGTCCACCGCACAGGCTTCTCGGATCTCCTAGACATCTGAAGTCGCACATTTCGTTTGGTTTCTTTTTACTTTGGTCTGGCAGAGTGTTTGAACAGAAGCAGTAATTGCCTGTGGTTGCAGCAAATCTGAAATACAATGCACCACATATGGTTGTGCATTCTCGAGGCGCTAATGAACTCGGATCATATTTTCCTGGATTGACGCTAAAAACACGATGACGTTTCGCCTCCAAAAAACAACCAATATTTGTTACTGAAAAAAAAAAAAAAATACTAATAATAAAATACACCACCTTAACTGAAGTATAAAAGAATAAAATTAATTAATTTATTTATAAGAAAACTAAAACTACATTTTACTAATCATTTTACCAACCTTTTACCAACCTTGAACAAATATCTTCGTTGTTGAGAGAGAGAGAGAGAGAGAGAGAGAGAGAGAGAGAGAGAGAGAGAGAGAGAGAGAGAGAGAGAGAGAGAGAGATTCAAACCGTTCGGAAACGCTATTTCTGTGTTAAACCTTTATGTCCGGAGAATCGACAAGAGAACGATTATTATGTTTATCGAATAAGATTATTTTTACAGCGGTTCTGAAACGTTTCACTCTGTTTCGTAAAAAGAAGGTCAACTTAAGTAAATGTTTGTTTCCATAGGCTAAACGATTTTTTTCAGTTCAGTATTGCTTTAGTGTTTCTGTTAGAGCCAAGTAAGAAGCCTACTGTTTTAACAGAAATCTAAAAAAAATGTCCATTACCTTTGGCGATTTTAAATAATTTTTGGCCCTTCCAAGAGTGTCACGATACTGAAAAGGTTAGGAATCTTTGACATAGACATTATGCTCTTTAGAATAATAAGAATTTATATAACCGTAATCTTTGTATATAATTTTGTACATAAATTTAAACTCGATTTTCTGTAATCATCCTACCTGCATTAATAATCTCACCAGCTGCAGTCTGAAATAAAAGAGATAAAATATTAATTTTTTTTATTTAACATGTGATCATTAAAATGATTTTAGTTCAGTTAATTTTCATATTTCACTTTACGTGCTAATGACTATTACGGACAGAGAAATACATGTTTAAACACACTCCCAAAAGAAACATTGCCATAGTTTTAAATCACCCTAGTTGAAAACAAAGAAGAAAAGAAACACGAAGAAGACGATATGTGCATAAATTAAAATGTATTTAAAAAGATCAATATGTCAACGTAATGAATACTAAAAAGGACAAACATACAACGATAACAACGTCAGTGTCGGCTCAAGTGATTTTGGATAAAAAAAATAAAACAACTTCATAAAAAAGTCAATATACATCTGCGATCACCCCTTGCCGCAATGCTCGCAACAGTTTCCGACACACAGAACTCATTCTCTTTGGAAGGCCTAAATCTCTTCTAGTTGTTGTTTTCGAATATCCATGATATCCCATAGGATATATGCTTGCAATACATTATTGGTTCCAGCGGTTCATTCCAGTGATGATTTTTACGATTCATAATAATAAATGATACCAGGTACCTGCGTTTGGAGAAATGGATGTACAGTCGGATACATAATGTCATTATTCCGTTAGCGATGATCAGATGTGTCCTTTTCTCCCCAACTGGGTCCTCTTCTTTTCAGCAGTTAACACACATGACTCAAGGCATTTGTCACTAATGCAAAGTAGGCAAGTACCGGTTATCAAATAGCGCTGCCACTCTGGATGTGCCTGTCTGATGTCTCCTTGTTAGCCTCTAATGTTGCATCACGTTGCTTACAGCAACGCATGTTCAAACCATAAGTGTACGTTCTGATGCGGTTGTTCATGAGGCACATTCGCGTTTTCCACCCTAAACCTACCTTAGTCGGGCATCATTTTCTGATCGCACTATTACTGCGTTTGGATTATGTGTTTAACACTGTTTAAATTTTAATTTGCTTTTTCATTTTGTTCCGAAATTGCAGTGATACAGTGTTAAAGTTTCTCTTAATCGAGAGAAAGTGTATGTATGTATGTATATATCTGTGTGTCTGTCTCTGTTCGTGTATGTGTGTGTCTGTATATATGAGAGAGAGAGAGAGAGAGAGAGAGAGAGAGAGAGAGAGAGAGAGAGAGAGAGAGAGAGAGAGAGAGAGAGAGAGAGAGAGAGAGAGAGAGAGAGAGAGAGAGAGAGAGAGAGAGAGAGAGAGAGAGATCAAACCATAACCAGTAAAATGAATAACAAATCTGAATCCTAAATAAACAGCTAACTACTATTATGCTGCTGCTGCTGTTGCTAATAATAATAATAATATACTTACAAGTAAGAGAAATATTCTTATTACTATATTTATAGTCATTATTCCGTGGTATTTAGTTAGTTAGTGCATGATGTATATTAAGAAAGATAATAAGTACTTGAAATTTCGAATTCTGATTGGCTCGGAAAGAAAAATTCTTTAAAATATCACATTTCACTTTAGATGAGCAATCTATAGACGTCTTCTCTGCTTTGAATAATTCAGTAAAATCTGTTTTTTGTTAATTAAATATTTAAGAAAGAGTAATATCAGTGGACTATTTTGATATCAGGTTTCATGTACTGAAAGAGAAAAGATGAAAAAATCAGTTAAAAAAAAAAAATATATATATATATATATATATATAACAAAAATATACACATAAATAACACATACACAGAATTCGTGTATGTGTTATTTATTTATATATTCTTGGCGAGTTTTTCTTTATTAAAAAGTAAATGATAAATAACTATTTAACAGTAGGACTTAGGCCATATGGCATACTTTTATAAAGAGAAAGAAATATGTCATTAACTGTGGTTTCATTTAGCTTTGTGCGAATGTATTTTTTCTTACAATTTTATATAGCTAAACCATGTATGTGTGTGTATATATATATGTGTGTGTGTGTGTGTGTGTGTGTGTGTGGGCGTGGGGATGGAGTGCAGATGTATGTATATGTACGAATTGGTAGATAAGCGACAAGTCGCCCCTCGCCAGTTGTTCAAGCATTTAGTAGTGAGTTTGTCAGCCATCTTTAGATTTTTTTTAATGTCACCTTTGCACCATTTGTAATATTTTCATTATATTATTATATGTTTATACAGGATATTATTATAAACATAATAAAGGAAATCTGCTATAATATACATTACTTAAGTTTGGATATTGTAAATATAGTTATAACAAATTTAAATTTTAGTTTATAAAGGAAAAGCCAACTTATTTTTATTTTTAATATCTTAATTTGACTAATTCGAACATATTACATAACAAAAAAATACAATCGTACTGTAAAGTATGAAATTATAAATGAAATATTAGTCTTTGAAATTGGGAACACTAGTGTAGTGAACGAGACTGTTCCTAAGTCCTCGTGGTCTTTTAACAAATAGGACGTTTAATGGGGACTGCCTGTACTAAGTACTTTTTAACTGAAAGAAATTAAATAATAATGAGGCTATTAAAGAAACAGAGATATGAAATATTGCTATTACTGTCGGAACTAGTACTACTACTATTGCTTATTATTATCATTATTACAACAACATCGGCAACTACTTCAAAGGACAAAATAAGGACAGAGGAAAGCAAAAAAAAAAAAAAAAAATAAAAAATAAATAAATAAAAAATAAAAAATGTATAAAAACAAAAAGAAAAAAACCCATTTTCCTACTCAATAAGTATGCAACAAATATTGTTTTGAATCACTGCTAGAATATAAAAGTTAAAAATCATTTCTGATGTGCTCATATTTTTTATTACTGTATACTTTTAAAATATTTATGTAATTTAACATTCTATTCAAAAATTATTATGATAAAAGTGATATTTTTAAGTAGTGATGGCGTATTGAATTTACTCGCTTACCACAATCAACATCCAAGCGTCCAGTGACAACATGTCACATTAGAGTTATTTCTTGATAATAACACTGACATCAGCACAGTGAAGATATATATTTTTGTTTATTATTCTCAATTAGTTAACTGCTGGTAAATGGGGATTTGTTTAACATGATGTGAGTATAGTTTTATTTTACATTTTCTAAATATATAATTTTAAATTCCCTGCTAAATGGTGTAGAGTACAAAAGTTATTATCGAAATGCTCATTAGTGATGTTAATAAAAAACGTACTTTCTGTCTCTCACCCCACCCCCGTACACACACACTCCAGTTGCTACAAATACATTTTGGTTCACTATATTTTGGAAGAATCCAAATCAGTTCGTCAAACTTATACTGTCGTGATGCCTGTGCTAAGGTGTTCGTTTACATGTTTAAGGGTTCAGGTTTTTCGAACACTAGTAAATTTACGAATGCCAGTAATTTATTTTCATGACGTATAATATATGCACTAGATAAATAATACATCATTAGGAGTGTAGTTCAAGTTATTTATTTATCTTCTAATAGTAAGGAAATTTTATACCGTATCTTATTCATAGCTGCTTTTTTGAACATTTTAAATTACATACATGATAAGGCAAATGGCACAACATCAAAATACACATAACATAGTTTTGTAAATGCATAACTAAGAAAATATTTTGAGGCACATCATCTATAATATTCCATACACCAATTTATACATATATAAATAAAAACGAATATTAAAAACGGCCTAAGAATGTTTATTCTGTGGGCAGTGCCTCAGTGATGAGAATAAATACCCTTGAAGTTGTAAACTCCAATAGAGTACTAGTAGATTATCTTCTTTAGAATGATCACTGGCTGGCTGGTTGACTTCATGCGTGGAAGTGGAAGTCGTGTCTCTTATCTCTCTGTGAAAGTATATAATGTTTATTAATATTAAAGGTATTTTGTCTGTTTTATCAATGTAAATTACTGCTAAAGATACGTCAGTATGCAACATGAAATGAAAAAAAGGAAAAAATAAAAAAATAAGAGTAAAAATGTAAGTGGAGAAAGTGAACAGAAAATAAGGATAAGCAGTAGCAAAGATGGTCAAGAGGTCGCCATACCGAGGATGTCAAATACACAAAATAACGAACTTGGATGTTCATCTGTACCATTTTATCAGTCCACACCAATTCAACAGTATGTCGCTACCCAACAACCTCAGCAGTCACAATATCGACAATATGGACAGACCTGTGGATCCAACTGTCAGTATAAAATTAGATACTTTAACTAGAAAGTTAGATATAATGTGTGATAAGCTGGACAAATTGGATATGATCGAAAAACGACTGAATAGCATGGAAATAACTGTACAAGATATGAGTGGTAAGATTATTGATATTAAGAAAAAAGTACAAGGTATGGAAACGGGTATGAATTACATTAACGAACAGTTTGAAAGGAATAAAAAAGATATCGGAGATATAAATCTGTTGTGTTAGATATGAACAGTTCTACCCGTGAAATGAGAGATAATAATAACAGTATGAAACAACAAATATGTGAATTAAAAACCGAGTTTTGAAACTTAAGAAAAAACCATAATGACCTACAAACTCGCTTCATGCGTGATCAGTCATTGCCTGATCATGTAACACCAATAGAAGAGTTACACACTCAAAGCCAAGAAACTACTAATGATATTTTGAACAAGCCTTTTTCAGCCGAGGAAATATCTAGAGCAATAAACAGACGCCATTGTAATCGATCAGCTGGAGAAGACTTTATTATTAATGAATATATTAAGCGTACTGCTAATGTTATGTTACATTTATATGTACTATTGTTTAATGTTATGCTTGACACAGCAATTATACCATCCGATTGGTTAATGGGACTCATCGAGGTGCTCGAAATGACCCTGAAAATTATAGACCTATTACATTATTAAGCGGTTTAGGTAAATTATTTACATCTGTATTTAATTCTAGATTAAACAGCTATGCAGATGAAACAAACCTGATTCTAGAAAATCATGCTGGATATCGTAAAAATTATTCAACGTCAGACCATATATTTTCTTTATACTCGTTAATTATTTTAATGAACAAATGTAAAAAGAAATTGTATTGCCCTCTCAAAAGAATGCTAATGACGTATGTAAATTTAGAACCGCGAATGCTAAACTTCCTACTGAAACTAAACGATGGTCTACTTTTCTAAGAGAAAACAGAAAATGTCATATCAGTAATCTTAACAAAACTGGAGATGAATATCATTATGTATTTGAATGCAATGATCCTATATTATTAAATGCGAGAAAAGGTATACCAGATAAATATATGAGACATACAAATATAATTTCATATAATAATTTGTTTAACACTAAAAATATATTTGTATTAAAAAAGCTATGTTGTTAATAACAACTATATGTGAGAGAGTATGTCCTCCTTCCACGCATATGTATTTTAATTTTCTTATTATATAGCTGTAATACATTCTTCTCTGTACTACAGTGTCTTTCTCCTCGTTGTTCTCCGTGGTCTCTGGGCTCTTTTGTCTTTTACTTAAATAAATATGTCGCGGACTTCCTTGAATACATATTTAATTAATACTTACTGTTAGGAATATTTGTAGAAACGAATGGGAACATATTTACTTACTTTAATCATATATGCAGGTTAATTTCGAGATGTTAGACTGTATTAAAGTAAGCTATTTAGGTAAATACTAAATATGTTACCGAAATTCTCAAATTCTGTACCTTAATACTAAAACAGTATAAAATATTATAATAAGAAAAAAAAGCTACAAGCGGATTCTACAAGTAGGTATAATCTAAATTGCGATCCGTGGTTTAATAAGGAAATTAGGACCATTTTTCTAATTTAAACAAACACAGAAAACACTACATCTAAATATCGCTGAGAAAACTTTCTACAGCTTGATTGAAGCCCTAAAGTCATGGACAGAGCTAAAATGGAAACAACGCCAATTCCTAAAATTTACGCCGATGAGATTTCTAATCTCAGGAAAAACCACGACTTTGTTCGTAATGAATAGTTAGCCGAGATTCCACGTTTTAGTGCCATTAAGACGATACTGTATCGACAGTGACACAAATCCCTACCCCGACTACCCCAGACAAAACAGGATATCAATTTAGAAGGAGAGAGGACCCGCACCGAGGGAGGAGATCCTTTTCTACACCGAACTGAAGGAGGAGACCTAATACTGATCTTCACAACTGACAAGAACTTGGAGTTGTTGTGTGACGCAGATGTTGTATTACCAGATGGATCATTTATTTACTTATTTATTTATTTATTTATTTATTTATTTATTTATTAGTACTGTAATACCCAAAACGTAACCAGCGATATGAATTCGGATTAACCTCGATCGGTAGAGCCTTTCTAATGGGATCGAACCTTCTTAGTGGACCCATTGGGGTGTTTTTGTTTTTGTTGTTATTGGTGCGTGTATGTGTGAGAGAGAGAGTGAGAGAGAGCGAGAGAGAGAGAAAGTGGAGGCACTGAAGATGAATTCTTATGCATCAAATGTTTATTTTATAATATTTAAAGAAATATTTATATACAAGACCATCTACTTTTAACATAATCAATCTTTTGTCTTCAAAAAATAAAAAAACAAACTTTAAGGAATTTTGATAAATATGTAATTTAGTTTGCAACTATATACATATAACAACTATATGTTTATATTTTTATCATCCTAATTCTTACGTTTAACTTGTTTTCCTGTGTTTGTATACTGTAATCTATTACACAACTGTTTCTGTTTTATATCTACATTCTGGTGTGTTTTGTGTTTATAGTCATGCTGACTTTGGCAAATACATTTACTGAACTGAAATTGAATTGTAATAATAATAGTAGTAGTAGTAATAGATGCGGTACAGTATCATCTCGTTGTTACCTTTTGACTGCGCACACCGTCAGCCAGGTAAAACGGCAATTAACGAGTACAGGGACATCGACAGATCATCACTGGTACATTTCAGCTTTATCCACTAAGTAGACAAATTTTAAGATCATTTATACAAGTTGTCGACTTCGAGGGCCATAACCATATGGTTAAGGGCCCTACTGTTGGAGGTAAAAAACGGTTTACCGTAATACTAGGGTGCTTGTTATCAAGTCTAGGGAATATAGGCGTTTAGAACAACACCACAGGGATTAGTTTTAAACTATGATAGTTACTTATTATCATGATGGTATGATATTTCCACTAGATAAATAACAAATTAACAAGAATGCAGCTAGTTTTTTTTTTTTTTTTTTTTAATTTACAAACACATTTTATAATAATATACAAGAAAATAAACACAACTAAATTATTATGGTTTTGGGAAAAACTGAGCTTGAATACAAAATCAGCTGAATTCTAATTAAAGACGGAATCGGTAACGTGAGAATTCAGTAATTGTTAATATCAGTTTATATATAAGTTAATGACACAAATTACACTGCCTAATGACGGTATAAAAAACCAATGGAGAAAAGTATATTACCACAACCCCTCTGACAAATGCTTACCAAAACAAGGCCAAAGTTTCAAGATGTTCTTCCGTGACCATAACATACATCATACGTAACCAACATGTTGTGCAACGGCCCTCTAGTCGCCTCTGCTTCTCAGACCCAGAACCCCGAGTTTTCGTTGATACCAGTATATACTGGCTTCCTGCCGACGTCGTGAAAACCGCGGAATCAAAGAGAAAACAAAAGCCAATTGGTGGACAAATCTCAAAGTTGTATCAGTTTGTCTCACGAAAGAAGCTATATCATGGCCGCCTATTTACTTTAGAATTTAAAAAATACCTTCAGTATTTCGTCAACGCGTATTTTCCCGTAAAAGTGTATTATTGATAGTCAAACAGTACTTAATTATTTGCCTAAATCCGCAGTCAAAGGCAGTTTATTTAGTTATTATAAATACATATTTATTTAATATTTGTCGTTGATTTATCTTTTCTCTATTTCACATATAGAGACCAGACAATCTGAAGATTATATTCGCATACAAATTAGCACTTTAATAAAATATCTGTCGTATTTGCAAAAGAAATATTAAACAAAGACGAGATTATCCATCTTTGTCATTAATATATTTTTTTCTTCTTTTACTACAGATAAATCATGTTTCAACAACAAAGGAAAGGAAAAGAAAAACAAGAAGTTTAACCTTTGGACTTTATGAAATAAAAATGAAACTCGTGGAAATATCTTCATCTGAAGACAAGCAGTCACTACCAGCAAATACAAAAGCTGTAGGTCTACATGGTCAAAACATCACTCAAGTGAAGATTTCTGAACACTCAGATACTTCAGATTATGATGTCTGTGAATCATATCATAGCGATGATGACAGTATTGACATACATAGTAACTACGGTTACACAACTGCTTTACATGCTGTATATGAACGAGAAGAGATATATTCTATAACCAGTAAATACGACAATACAGCTGAGTCCTACAGTAATAAGTGTCGATTAAAACAGTCGGATGTCATATCCACCGAAAGATCACAGTGCAGCTTGCATTATAACGACAAAATCAGTGATGATTGCCAACAGAAAGTCCCCGATGTTGAGAAGATAAAAGAGAAACAGATGTTGAAAGTAATGCAAGAGATTGTTCTCTACGTCGTTTTTCTTTTATTACAAATGAGTGTGACGTACAGGACTGTGACGCCAGAGAGTTATCTGATGAGTGTGAATTTAGAAAATATATTTATTAATGAGAAAGCCAACACACAAATGTTATTTAACAACGTAAGTACTTACACATACACATACATATAAACATACATACATACATACATATTCTTGTATTAGAAATTTCATTATTTTAATAATGATTGTCATTTACAGTATCAGTTTTAATGTTTGATATATATATATATATATACATATATATTTTATGATTAATAAATTATATCTAAACATATGAGAAATACCAGTAAATAATTCAAGTATTATGGAATATAGTGGATGCTTTAGAGAGAAACCGAAGATCACAATTTGAATTTACACAGAAAAATGTACTTGTCGGTTTATTAGTGTAGTTTTTGCCTTACCATGCTCTTCCCAGTAAATTTAATCATAGTCATGCTGACAGACACCATAATACTTTCTTTTTTTTAACTAAAAATGTTTCTGAAAAGAATAAGTTAGAATCATTATAGTTTAATAGATTTTTTTCTTGATATTTACTTACAAAATTATTAACAACTTTTTTTCTTCAGATGAGGAACGTGGATGAATTCTGGATGTGGGTTCGCACTGGATTTCTGAACGGTTTGCAGGTTAACAGAGAATACAATAGCGTTTCTCCTTCAACACTTCCAGGCTATATCAATGACGGAGTTTCCTTCATTGTGGGATTTGCAACAATGCGACAACTGCGTGTAAGACCAGGTATATTTTTATTTTATAAATATAATCTCTAGGTAGAAACAAAAACAAAACATTAAAAAAAATAATAATAATAAAAAAAATTAAAATAACCGAACAACTCCTCCCCGAAGAAGAAAAACACAAACGATTCAGCCAAAATGAACATGTTTACCTTTTATTTTTTAGTTTAATCCAGGCATGAATAAATTAATATAGTACATCTTAGAAAAGACATGGTAAAGGCAATAAAGTATGTACGGCACAACGTGAGCTTCTGGCACATTGGAATATTATTTAAAAAGATGAAAAATAATATAGAATATGCAATGAAATATTAACAATAATTACTTATTAAAACGTTGTATGTATACAACTGTTGATGTAGACCTTGATGAAATCAATATAGAAGAAAAGGGGAATCTAAAAAAAAAGAAAAATAAGGAATAAATGATAAATCATTTTGTTTCAGTCAACCGTAATTTCTATTTTTTTCATAGGTTTATGCAAGACATCTTATCTACTTAGAGACATCATACATGAATGTAACGATTATTACAAATCTTCTAGAAAAGATAGACGCACATATGGACCTGGCTGGGTATCACTTCCAAAAAATGTGACAGCTGACAACTCCAAGAAAACACCATATATATATCGATCAGCTCACACCATCCAGGGGTATCCATACTGGGGACAACGCCAAGTTTATGGAGGGGGTGGCTACTTGGTGGAACTCAAAGGAAATCGTAGCGCTGTGCAGCAAGTGCTTGCTACTCTAGAATCTCAAGGATGGATCGACCAGTACACAAGAGTTGTGTTTATCGAGTTTACAGTGTATAATCCTAATGTTAATTACTTTTGTATTGCTACTATTCTGGTAGAATTTGAACGCACGGGAGCTACACTTCAATCATATCGTTTCGAGCCAGCCATGCTACTGACATATAGGTCTCACGCCATGATATTTCAAGTGATTTGTGAAATAGCATTTTTTGCATTCACTGTTTCATTTCTTGTCATTCAGATTCGTAACATTATCCGACAGAGAATGAAATATTTTAACTATTTTTGGCACTACTTTGAACTTACTACGATATTTTGTGCCATAATAGCTATCGTGGTGTATTTTTACCGATTTGCTGCGACGAAACAATTGACTCGACAAATAAATAAAACTCGTGGAACAAAGTACATAAAATTTCAATATGTTGGTTACTGGAATGCGTTCTTCTACTATATATTTGGATGGGTAGTTTTCTTTGGCGTTCTAAAATTCATAAAACTCCTACGTTTTAACAAGAGAATGTTCATGTTGTCCGGTACATGGAGATATGGCGCAAAAAGTCTTTCTCATTTTGGGGTGATTTTCTGGTTAACTTTCATGGCATTTGCTCAGCTATTCTACTTAACATTCATGTCAACAATGTATTCCTTCCGGCATATCATGGCGTCCACTGAATCATGTTTTACCATATTGCTCGGCATTTTCGATATTTACACAATGACAGTGATTTCACCAATACTCTCCAAGTTCTATATCTTTTTTTTCGTTCTAACCATTGGATTTGTCGTTCTCAATATGTTTATGTCCATTCTCAATGAAACATTTGCTCGTGTCAGAGAGGAAATACAGAGAAGACAAAACAAATATGAAATTATCGAATTTCTTGGCCAAAAAATTCGAACAACACCAAAACATTTGAATAACAAACTAAGACAACTGGCACGCTCGAGTAAACGACTTAAATTAAATAAGATGGATAATTTCTTGAACAGCATGTACAAGTCACGGGTCCGCATGCACAGAGAGGAACTAAGCCAGACAATGAATAGGAAACAGCTTTCACAGGTAATAAAATTCAAAAATGAGGATTCAGTGGTTGCAGATAAACTGGAGGGGAATATTAACTCAAATAATGTACAAAAACAGATTTGCAAGTCAAACGATCCAGTTTATACTTTGCAGATGTGTCATGCTGTTTGTGCAAAATTCGATTCCGTGAAGCCAGCTGAGAAACCAGCTGTCATTTAAAGATGATGTCATACAATTATAATTATTTAGCACAAATTTATATATATACATTATTTGCTAAAAGACTATTTTCTCTAATGCACCATATGAAGTAAAAATGTTTTAGTTTCTATCACCGAAAATTATGAAGATTTCTTGTTGATTTCTTTGTCTAAATAAAACATCATTTTCTTTCTTTCTCTTTAAACTTGCTTTTCAGGTTTGTGTTTGTTTTTGTGTTTGTAGATATTTTTTAAGTTCTGCTTTCTATTTCTTGCATTGTTTCCATGCTTAAGATTTGTCAGCAACTTCAAGACATTTTGAAAAGGAAAAAAACAACAAATTCTGATTAAATATTAATGCCAGAAAATTCAACTTTTCTTATTGATTTTTGTCATTTAAACGTCGGTATTATATTTTTCGAAATTGATTTCATAAATAATTACATGTAATTTGATAGTGATATCCTTTGTACGTGATCGATTTTAATACGGAAACAAACTGGTTTTAACATAATAACTGATAAAGCAAAAGAGTAAACCCATTTAATCAGCAGCAAAAACTATTTAGTGTATTTGTGTTACGTATATGATACATATGAATGCATACACACACACACACACAGAATCATTTGCACTCTCGCACGCATGTATTATATATGCACACATCCATCCTTCCACCCTTCTATCTATATTTGGTCTTTAAGAATAATAATAATAATTAGCGGTAATGATAAAGCTGATGTTATCAAACACTTCAAACGTTAACAAAAACAAACAAACGATTGACGACTATTTTATTGATTATTATCTGTAGCATACAAAGCAATTTCATAATGTTTAATAATAATAATAATAATAATAATAATAATAATAAAACCGTATTTACTTGTGTGTAAGTAGCACTTTTTAAATTCCTAAATGCAGTATATAAAGTTGGGATGTGCTTAAAACAGATATCAAAATCACGGTGATTATTCAAAAATCTTTATATTATTGCCCGACCGATATGTTCATCCGATTTTTTAGCTTTGTTTATGATAAATACAATAAATATATTCACTTTAAATTTTTTATATAATTACATAGTATTTATCAAAAGTGTCTACGTTACAAAATTATTTTATGTAGTATTCATTAAATTATTTTAGTCCAATTTTCTTCTTCAAAACAATACTCCTAAGAGTAAACAGGGTAATAATTTTAATTAACGAAATATTTAAATTTAATTTAATTTAATTATTATTATTATTACTTAGCTAAAGCTAATATAGACACAGCATTATAAAATAGGCCGTTTGAACTACTGTGTAATTAATTGTACAGTAAAATACGAAGAATTAAAAACATTTGTAAAGCATCACAAATCCCATTACCATTCAAAGCCAAAAATATGATAATATTTACGAATGTAAAAATAATTTCAGATTAATTTGTTATTAACGTCGTTTTATTACTGCCCATTTTTTAAGATGTTAAATTTAGAAATTTCTTTTAATGGCTACATTAATGACAAGAACAGAGAAGTGGAACATCTAATATCGATTGATACATTTGATAGCCACTCTGTATGACGAAGACTTTTTAAAAGTGGTCTAAGCGTCACTGACATATCTGCTAATTCAAAGCTGCGCAAATTTGTGGAAGGAATGTTATAAGAATAAACAGGTCAACAGTTGCTTATCGAAATTGAAAAAAACCCACAAAAACAACTGAAATATATTTATGAATCAAAACTTTATCGCAAGTGTAATTTTATAACTTTTTAAATGATCGTAGATGCAGTAATATTATTGTTACGGTAATATTTATTATTTGGTATAATGAGTGGAAGTAAATAAAATGTTTTCGTTAATACCTACACACCTTCATAAAATGGCTTTACATCGATCGTAACATAATTAACACGTGACAGCTTTTTCAGGTCGACGCACGCGAAAGGCCGGAAGATTAGCCTAAAAACAATACAGAGTAACAACAACAACAACAACAAAACCATATAAATAACACACTAAAAAACACAAAAACAAAAAAAAATTGGGAGAGAGAGAAAGGAACAGTATGAACACCTTCAAATAAATTTCATCAGATTAGAAATAAGAAATGTATGTATATGGCTATAATCATTTGTTAAACTTTGTTGACTGTTTTTGGAATCATTAATAATAATGAAGAGCTATTTTCAACTTTTTAAATTTATTTACTGATTACAGCATTAATAAAGGATATGCCGAAATTTTATTATTAGAAAGACATCTATAATAGACACAATTAGCTAATTACTAATAACTAATTACTAAATAAATAGATCAAGGTAATTATCCTTTCGTTAAATTTAGCAAATATAAATCTATATTGAAGACGATATACAACATTAAACTTAACAAACAAAATAGCAGCAAATATCAAAAACTGCTTTAACTGTTAATTTCCTGATCATTATTGTTTTTATGTTTAAACGGATTTATAAAAATGTATATTTTAGAAGTAATTTTAAAATAGTAATGTTTCAGTTAATTGATTGGTAACCAAATTTTGTCCATAATATAAAATGTATTAAATACTGACATAGCGAATTTTATTTACATGTTAGGAAATTAACAAAATTAGTCATAAAAATTGAGAAATTTAATTATTATAACGTTAACCTGAAAGAAACATTTACCTGTCATCAAATACAACACATACCAACATAAAATCCAGCAGTTTTACCACATTAGCGTCAGAAATGACTTCAGAGACAAAATCTGGATGTCACTGACTAACTAATGTATCTATTACGTTTACAAAACAGATACAACATAAATACTGCAGAAATAAATACTATTAAAACAGTAACTACTTTTACGAATTAGAACAACTATTACAAACAACTTTCTTCTAACAAAATATTAATAAAATAGAAGAACTTTTAGATTGCTTTCCAAAATAAATCTTAATCGGTAAGTGGAAATGAATTAATTTATTATAGGAATTAATGTTTTTAATTTTAATTTTTAATTTTTCATATTGTTTAGAGAACTGGAATATAATTGTATCTTTATTAGTAACTGTGACCAAATAAGTCCAAAAGTAATATCCATGCTCATTCAGAAGTCAAAAGTTGTGTCTTCAAGTTTCTTTTGGTAACGTCCAATCCTGTTTATTTCTTGACAGGTTTCCGGAAGTCGGAGTACTGTCCCCTGACGACTTTCTTCATGTCCATTTTGGTGTCCATTGGTCCGATTGGTTCTTGGTCTAGATAGACGTTGGAGATTGAAGTGAGCAGACGTTCAATTCGGTCTGGGAAATCAGCTACAGTAGGCTCTTTCTTATATTGTTCTCCTTTCTGTCTGCTCATCTCCTCTGGCGTCGTATCAGGTGACGTAGTGCCGATTCCAGTCCACTTCTTGAAACGTCCGATCATGAAGTCCACAATCTCATAATCATTGTTACGCTTGTGAATGTCGCTGCGGACGGCTGTGAAGGTTTCGTTAAGGATGGACATGAACATGTTCACCAGAATAAAAGTTACAGTTAGAACGAAGAAGAACATGTAAACTTGAGTCAGCACAGGTTGTACCATTAGCATTCCGTAGATGTCAAACTTACCCATCATCATAGTGATGAGTGCCTCCACAGACGACACGAAACTGTAGAAGGAGTGATGCGACGTCATAAACGTAAGATAGAAAAGCTGCGAGAAGGCGAAGAAAACAATCCAGAAGATCAAGCTGAAATGGAGTATGCCTCGAGCTCCATGTTTCAGAGTCCCGGCGAGTAAGGAAACTCTCTTGTTAAATCGTAACAGCTTGAGGAATTTAAGTGTTGCGGAGAATACAAGCCAACCAATCATATAGGAGAACATCTCGCTCCAGTAACCAGCGTACTGGAACTTCAGGTACGAATTGCCATGGTTCTTGCTAATCTCAGCTGTCAGTTTATTGACGACGATTAAACGATAAAAATATATCACAACCGACCCAACAGACGAAGCTATAATGGACAGCTCAATCCAGTTCCAAAAAAACTTGAAGTACTTCATGCGTTCTCTGTATATGTTTCTGATCTCTATGACAATGAATGCAACGGTGAAGATTAAGTATACGATTTCGCAGATCATCTGAAAGAGGACAACTGATGACATGTAAGGAATCAGCATAGCAGGCTCGAAACGGTAAGACTGAATTACTCCTCCACTGGGCTGGAATTCGCATAAAATGGTTGCTATTCCAAACAAATTAACCTGTGCATTGTATACAGTGAATTCAATAAAAACGGCACGAGTGTATTTATCAATCCAACCTTGTTCTTCCAGATCCAGCATCTCGTCTGTCATAGCTGACTTATTACGACGCAATTCGTAGACGTAACCTCCGCCTCCGTATAACTCGAGCAAGCCCCAATAAGGATATCCGTCCAACTCTGAGGCTGTTCTGTAGATGTAGGGCAATTCGGTATCGTTTTTAGTTTTGTCACTTGGAATCTCGTTCCAACCTGGCATATAACTTCTTTTATCTTCACTAAAAATTGAGTAGATGGCATTGCACTCGGGTATCACTGACCGCAGAACTTTAGAGGTCCTGCATAAAGCTGGGGAAAGGAATTGAAAGATGAATGAAAACGAACTGTGATGTGGTAGTATAATATAGATAATTTACCCTAAATAAAAAATTTAAAAAGCTCACGAACATGATAATACATTATAATGCATTAACTTCTGAGATAAAGGATACACCGACGCTTTTATTCAGATAATTATTTCATCATCATTAGCCTTGCTGTGTTATTTCTTCTTATTAAACATTTAATAAGAGATTTAAAAGAGACAAACCTGGCTGTACTCTCAGTTGGCGCATTGTCGCATATCCCATAATCCTTGACACTTTATCATTGACAAAACCTCGCAGTAATAGTGGAGGGTAGTTGTTGTAGTAGTTGCTGGCTCTGATTCCATTGATCAAACCACTGCGTGCCCAGATCCAGAAATCCTTCGTGTTCTTTACCTAGCAACGTGACACACATAAAGTCGAGTACAAAATAACTGTGTAACGATAGAATGAAATATAATAAAAATAATAATTGTTTGAAAATTGTCAAACATAACCAGAAATAATGTTTATCTAAAACCGACAATTATTCTTAGAGTGACGATCAAGTATCTCTAGAAATTAAAAGTCCATATTTCTAATTAAATTATAAAACTGACCTTTGTGAACCATATATCTGTCTCGTTATTCATGATGAACATTCTCTCCATGTTCTCTTTGTACAGGTAGCTATCGGGAGTTCTGTTACGGTAGCTGATCACCATCAGGATCCACAGGAAGAAGGAGTAGAAGACGATTTCCCTGATGATCTTCCACATTTTGATCTCGTTCAATCGTCTTTCTCTTGCTTTCTCCAATTCTTTGGGGTCTGGAGGTTTGTAGCCAATTTTACGTGGTCGAGCAGCGCCATAACCTATTAATTTGAAAGAAATATTATTAGAGAAATATAAAAGTCAAACTATATGGATGCAATTATTATGTTTTTAAATTTATACTAAAATTATATATTTTTTTTAGATTTGGAAATTTAGTCCATATTGTCCAAAACCTATCTAATGAACACCACCTAAGCATATATATATATATATATATATGTTAAGACTTCAGAACTGTATGTATTTAAATATTTTATCATATTATACACCCACTAACGTATACTGGATAACATACCTGCTTCGTGGACATGTAGGAATTCTTCATCATGGTTGAGTTGTGGTTCTTCTTCATCTTCTGGTATTTCCTCTTCGTCTTCTCCAGGATTCTTTATTATCAGTGACAGAATGATTGCCGTCAACAAAACCTTGTAAGAGAGAACAACAACAACAATAATAATAATAATAATTGAATTATTTGTATTTCCTTCCTTATCTAGCCATTGCTTATTAATAGTTTAATGATTTGAAGATCGTCATTACCATTACTAACACTATTTAACAGTGAATTCTAACTCAGTTTCCATAGAACATTAGAAATTCCAATATGAAATAATGATTATAAAACTATAAAAGTCTTACTTTGACTGGTTGGGTAAAGAAAATGGATGTGATAAAAGAAATCAACAGAGATGTTATCCATTTCTTCGTTTTTTCATCACCAAAGTTAATCCCATAGAAGATGATAAATGCTCCAGACGTCAGCGTAGTCAACCACAACAGAATCCAGCTGATATAGCAGCACCACCATGGTAATTCAAATTTCTTCTTCTTCGTAGACATCTTCTCGCTAGTCGTGCCTTGCTGACCGGAATTCGACAAGGACGTTTCCGGCCGTGATGTGGCAGTTTCCGGTCTTTTCACTTCACTCATTACGGTAGAAGGTCTGCTGATTTGGAAAACGCTTGCGACCTCTGGTGTCACGTCTGTCATAGAGGCAGACGTCTTAGGTTTGGTAAGTGGTAGATTCTTCAGCGCTTCATTAATACGTGATGGCCGGAGTTTACGAGCTCTTGACTTTCGGAACAGTGTAATTATGATCAAGTTCACTGGAAACACGATCAGATTGCAAACCACGCCGATATATATCTATAGTAATATATTATAAATAATTATTTGTAATATTTACAGTATTTACCCCAAAAATGAGTATCATTCTTTTTCCGTCCTTCCATTTGTCTTTCTTTCTATTTAGCTTTTTAATAATCTAAAACTGTAAATGAAGACATTAGAAATGGATGATGATGTGTTTCATTTATAGAATACTTATATTAGTTCCTGTTGTGCAAAGCTTCTTAGGAAACTAAATTTCGTAAAATTTCTGGTTATTGTGAATAATTTTTATTGTCTTCTGCATAGACATTTTTAAATATGTGTTTTACTTTTTAAACGTTAACAGCTATTTTTATTAGCTAATTCTTATGTTTTTGGTTCATATACGAACATATATGACATATATATTTCGACTGAATTCAAGATTGCCAGTTTACTGTGAAATACTATAAATATGTACCTGTGTAGGACTGAGCGCAAAAGGCCCAAAAGTGAACGTCTGTTGTGAATCATTTGCATCTGCTATTCCATAGAACATGGCATTGGCCACCATGGTTGTGAAGAGCAAACAGAGACAACACGAAACACGCTGAAGACGAGTAAAACGACTCTGTGGTGGACGTGCAAGGACAGAGAACCAGAGATGACCATCAACAAGATTCTTCCTTGACCGCTGAGAAAACATGTAACTGAAGTTTGTCATCTGCTCCTTTCCTGCCACAGGAATAACACGATCAACCTAAACAGATAAACATAAAGAGAGAGAGAGAGAGAGACACATATATGTATATATATCTTTCAGTATAATAATAAGAATAAATATCATATTTCCTTAAGTAAATATGTAGTTTCATTATTAATTACGGTATGAAGTCGAATTTCTAGTTTTTCACAGCAATTTTACGATGAAGGCCTAAACATTATTTGCTTTCAATATTTCACTAAAATTAACAATATTGTACAAAACTAAATTTAAGAAAATTTAAAACATCAGTTTCCTAAATATTAGTTGAACCAGAAAATCTTCCATTTGACGTATAAAATTAATGATAATAATGACTAATAGAGCGCACAAACAGCTTCGACCTTGATCGCAACATGAAGCACTTACGTCCGATTGTTGAAAATTACCATTCAAAATTGATCATTTTATTTTGATTTCATTCGTATTCGTCTTCATTTCTTACACATTAGTTATATTATCTGAATATTGCACTGATTATAAATCAAAAAAAAAAAAGGAGTGAAAAATATGTGTACTAATAAAAATTTAAAACCTTTACATATTTCCAGTGAGTTTTAAAGCCAAACTGTTAGTTCAGTTTTGTCGATTTATTTTTGGCCGCAAACGCACTGTTATCGTACCTAATCCTCTTTTACATCTATATAATAATACGAGAATGCTAGCTTGATGGACAAAGAATTCAACGATCAGGTTAGATATAATAAATTATAAGTAAGATTGTGGTATTTTAGTAAACTATAATACCTGTCCATCTCCCTCCTCTACCGCGAACCACTTGTCCGCAATGAAAACGAATTTTTCATTCGTCTGCACATCTCTGACAACCATGTATTTCAGAAACCATGAACCCATATTTCCTTTTCCCGAATTGTCATGCCAGATTCGTGCGTAGTTCAAACTGCCTAGAGGCCTGCAATTAAACTGCTAAAAGTATTCAGCTCACTTCATAAAACATAATAATCAAATGAAAATATGATCGTCTCTGGAAACAATACTTGTAAATTATTCTAAGAAAAATATAAATGATTTTAATATGATATATAACAGAGTACGTACATTGGGACAGCCATAAGAAAAGAATTAGTTGATCCTCGATCAAATACTTTTCTCTTGTCATCATTGAGAAGTCTGACATCCGTTTCGTCGTATTCTCCAGACAGGATAATACACACCTGTAAATTAGGTAAATACAACTAAATCAGTCATAACACAATATAAAGTAAACTAATGTAATAATGTAATACATTACAATATATTATGGTATGAAAATGCGTGCATGTTTATGTGTGACATACCTTTGAATGAGTGGCCGCGTTTCTGCGCATCCCTGTGGTTACAATGATCTCATAGTAGTACTTATCACCTGGATCATTGTCTTTGAGAGGCGTTATGCCAAGCTGTTAAATAACAACAAATACTGAAATGTACAAATAACTTGGAAATATATATTTCTTAAATTCGTTTTGAATTTGTTTTAAAATAAAACAGAAAAATGAGAAGAAAAAAAAATCATATTGGGAGAGACATTTAAAAGAATTGTATAATATTTATTAGTTTTAATATAATAATAATAATAATAATCATCATCATCATCATCATAATAATAATAATAATAATAATAATAATAATAATCTAATGATGATGTGAAGATAAAATAACAATAATGTGAAATAAACTATTTATGATTTTTAGACAGTTACTTTTTCCAAGTCATTCCTATCTTTACGCCGTGCCCAGATTGCCACTATTATATAAAAAACGAAGATAACAATCATCGTCACGTAAATGGTGGGGTTCTTGTAGAAATCGGCGTTAGAAAACACGAAGTCCCAGTCAATAGTATTCGGCGGTACGACCCAGCCACCAGCGAATGTTGTCAGATGGTTGCATAGACAATGTGTTCTTGAAACTTCAGTCTTAGGACCAACCTAGAACAACGAAACAAATTAACATTTGAATAGTAAAATATAGCCTCTATAGATGATGCGGGATATTAAATGAAAATTTAAAAAATCGAACGATTGTAAACAAATGTTAAAACAAAACAAAACAAAATAACCATTATAAAATATGAGGGATTTTAACAGGAAGTTCATATATCAACAGTCGTAATTGTATTTTATTTGATTGTTTATTTATTTATTATTATTATTTTTTAATAAATATTAAATTTTATAAATATTGTCTTCCTTGTTACTATCGTAAAACAGCCACCGGGAGGTAAAAAAAATATATTATTATTATTATTATTATTATTTTAATCTTACAACACATCCTTCCGTTTCCCAAGATTCCTTTTTCGAGTCGAAGTAGAAGCATCCAGTTGAATATATTCTAGTTTTGTACGACGTTGTGAATTTCCTGTCTGAATGGTCTTTAGCCTCGAATTCTGGAACTGATTCGCAGTCCGGAAACGTTTTATCATAGTCAGCTGGTTTTAGCTGCCTCACTCCAATGTAAACATCTCCAACAAAATCGTTCACTTGTTTATTGTTCAGGTAAAACGAGTAACGGAATTTGTTGTTTGGATCTGAGATAAGAGAATAAAACTAGACTGACCATATAATATAGAATATAAATTGCTAATAATTATATTAAGAAGAGTACAGAAATCCAACGCTCTCTCTCTCTCTCTCTCTCTCTCTCTCTCTCTCTCTCTCTCTCTCTCTCTCTCTCTCTCTGTCACAAACATACAGACACACACATTCTTACACTAACAACATACGCATAAAAACAAAAATACAGTTTGTGACGTCACATCCGTCACCTCAAGCAGGGTAAGAGGAAAAGAAAAGGCAAGAAATCTGAAACCATGAGAACACGTCAAACATCAATCAAATTCGGTCGAAAATATATAATTTAAACAAAGATGATCCTGTTGCGTTGTGGATACACTGCAGAGAGGGAGATTGACTAATGTGACTGTAGATAATACAAATTTAAATACACTGAAATTTAGAAAACTGACAATAAAAGTTTATGATATAAAGAAAAAATATTTCTACATATTGACAGTAATTTAAGAAACCTTGAAAGTGTAATAGAGAACGTACTGAGAGTAATTTAAGAAACCTTGAAAGTGTAATAGAGAACGTATTGACAAAAAAGGCCAAATACAGCTGTGTTGATTATTTATTAACACTTTGTAAGAAGAAAATAATGTTTCACTACAGACTTTGAGCGATAACAAAAGCAGGACAGGCCTAGTTATCAAAGTCCATAAAACAAATCACAGCGGACTAGATCTGTTATGTGTGAGAAAAGTAAAAGAAAAAGGCAGACATGTTGATATGGCTGCATCCTTTTGAGAAAAAACAAAATAAACAAGAAGAGAACTGCAAAAATTTAAATAATATAAAATAATTACATCTGCAGACTGAGCTAGTTGTTATTGAGGCCAGTAGAAAAGTGTTGGATCAATATGGTCATGAAAATACCAAGTACTTTATTCAGATAGGTTTGTTGATAAAATTCAAAAACCTGTCATTGAAACTGACTTGGAGCTCTCAAATGCGGTGAGTGACACTTTTATAAAACAAAATACAACGTCTGTTGACCATTACAATACTGATGAATCTAATGTGTCACTGATACTGGTGATAATGCTAACACTGAAATAAGGAAAGCATGTTTTTGTGTCAGTTGTGCAGATGTTTAGAACCCCCCCACAAAAAAAGAAAACCCTCAATAAACCCCCAAAACCCCAAAGAAATCATCTTTAGAAATAATTAACTTTAGTGGTGAATCACTGAGTTATATTAATCTGTCTAGAACAGTAAATGCATGCTAACAAAGTGGTAAAAAGTTGTAGTCACTTCAGTGCAGAACACCCTTAAAAATTATAAAAAGAAAAATATGGTAATGAAGAAAAAATAGCTCAAGATTTTGTTAAAAGAGAACTGGACTGGCCTGAGATAAAACTGATTATGCCAAAACACCGAATGACCCTTTTCATGGAATAGATGGTATGTACAATGATAAAAATGTGCAGCCCAGGCACGTGCAGACTTTAAAATTAAAATGTGCATTTGCAATTAATTTGTGTGATGGCAAAGATATTCAGAAAGAATTAAATGTGCCAACTGAGAGAAACGTTAGCCATTGTTAGAGACATTAATTAAACAAAAAAGGCTCCAGCAAAAATCATAAGACGCCTTATTTGTCATTAATTACACTAAGTGAATGTCACATATTCGTGGTGTCACATATTCGTGGTCTTACAACTGAAAGCTGTGAGTTTTATAATAGAAATATATATTGTTTTAGATGTTTAAAACGCAGCGACAAGTATATCCGAGCAATAAATACTGGAAAGGTCATGTTGTGTGTTCAGTTTGTCAAAGGGAAAAACTTGGTGCCAGTGGTAAAAAATTGAAAACTACTATTATATACGATGGGTGAATTACACATAGGGACAGTGTAAGTGAAATTGGGATTTGCAAACTCAACTGAACATTTTGTGAGTTTGCCAAAGTGTACTCAAACGATAAACTGCCTTTACCACACGTAGAAGAAATGAAACATGTGAAGCGATTTGATGTAATGGCCTAACTCTCAATAAACTTAGATTTTTCTTAAAGAAGGAAAGATCATGAATATTTCCAAGAAGATAAGAAGTTTGTTAAAAAAAAAATGGTTAACAAATCTATAAAACTGACTGGCATTACAAACTACCAAACATGATCAAATGAAACAGCGACGGTTAGATGTAGCAGATCTGCTATATGATGTCAAATATTATGTTTTGTTAGCTAAAGATTTTTGTCTGTCGTCACTAATCAACAACAAATGCATGCATGATGGTATATATGAAACGATTACAAAAGATCAATCAATATGTGTTTGTATGCATCTCGAGAGGGATTTATTGCTGGGATATATTAAGATACGGTATGTACTTGGGGAAATGCTTCTCCAGAAGAAGTGAGGAGGAACTCAACAGAGGAGTGATAAAGTTTCAGACTTGGCATCACAGTATGCTGACCAGACAAAACCAATAGTGGCTGGCGTGGATGCTGGCGAGCTGGCCCAATTCTTGACAGACTGTAAGCACAGCATCAGAGCATTCCGCCAAGACGACTTGGAGGCATATCTGGCAGCATTGAATGATCAGATCCATACTTCTATGTTCACTACCTGTTCTACCATGTCCACCTTACCCCAAAGAACCAGCTTGAAAATGATGACCCGATAACATGGAAGGCACTAAAGGACTGTACCGTCGTGTGAAAAAGTCTGATTCGCCATTCACCGCACTGTTTGCAGGTCAAACTCTTTAGCAGAAGTTCAAGATGTTGAATGGGCTTAGTTATTTTGTAGGCATTACACAAGATGAGGTCTGATATGATCATGTTCTCATCACACTGCCACACATCATCTGTATTGTCAGTGATTGACTCCCCCGATTGTCAACTGCCTTCCACTCTTCAGGTCAGCATTATCAGCCATCTGGTGACATCGCCTTCACCCAACGAGGAATGGACTGAAACTGAGGGATTCCATGAAGCTCCACTGCGAACATAACTCCTTCATCGTCGGTACACCAACACAAAGCGTTGTCATTCAGATCAGAGGCGTATCGTTGGTAGACAACGTCCGGGGCAAGGCAAGTGTATTGCGCACTTGGAAATTAGCCATCCCCGAGCCCTTTCCACTAGTCCAGTAGTGAACCTAAGAATTCTGCGCCCGGTTTAACCACTTGTTTGGCCCCACCCATGCTACGCCACTGGTTCAGATCAGTCAACCCAATCCTTGTCTGAGTTGTTGTCACTCATGATTCCTTTACATATAATTAATGCCATCCGTAACTCCACTCTGAGTCACACAGATATGTGGTCATCTGACACTGACTTACTGATCTTGCTGATTGATCTTGTGGCTCATGGATGACTTGGTTCATTCACCAAGCTCAGTTTCCTCACTGGAAAAGGTGACCATTTTCGATCATTCAGCATTAGTGAGCCTGTGAATGTCAGTGGGTATGAAAAATGTCAACGTCTGTTTGGTTTCAAAAACATAATAGGGGAGGGAAATTTGTTGGCATTTCAAAGGACAGTTGGATCATCGCATGCCTCTCCTTTCTCAGTGATTTGGGGGTTCAACTACCATACCAGCTTTGCATTCAGGTCCAAGAATCTGGAGGGCGAGAAGCTTCCACCAACCAATATAACTGATGTACCATGTCCTACACACCAGCTCTGTAAACTATGAGGGACAAAAGTTATGCATCATCTCATCTATACCTACTGCCCCTTGAGAAAGATGGATGGATGCTTGCCAGGGACCAGTGTGTCCCTGTCAATATCTCTACAGACCAGCAGCAGTTGCCATCTTGGAACCGATAAGACATTTTACAAGGATCGTTGCTCTCTGCAAATGCCATAATTGTTATAATTTGATTATACTGAATGTTGACAATATGTTGACCTTTTTGTTGAAACCAGTCAAAATTACCTTTATTTTGGCCTTCTTGCATGACTTTGATCGACTCTCGACCTGAAACATATTTCAGATTATCAGGCGTATTTTAAAAAGACCTACATTTGAGTTTAACATCACTGAAAGTCTTGAAGTAGTTCTAGACATGCCATTTTCTATATTTTCCATGAGTAACGGCAGCTATCTTGGATTTCTACGGGACTTTAATATCGATACATAGCGGTCTACACCATAAACGCCGAA
Source organism: Chrysomallon squamiferum (assembly GCA_012295275.1). Classification (NCBI taxonomy): domain Eukaryota; kingdom Metazoa; phylum Mollusca; class Gastropoda; order Neomphalida; family Peltospiridae; genus Chrysomallon; species Chrysomallon squamiferum. The sequence continues at coordinate 18,450,609 of CM022679.1, forward strand.
TCAATTGCTGCTGCTTCGTTTTGGAGGAATGTTTCCTCCGTGATTATTTAAAGCAAAGGACAGTTATGTGAAAAGACGATGGAAATAAATTCAGTCTACTCGATTTATTCTGGAACGATAGACGACAGAATGTCTTATAGTTCACCCCCCCCCAAAAAAAAACATGGTATTTATGTCCTGCTATTGAAATGATACAAAACCAGAACGGACTGAATTGAAATTTCTTTTGATGCACACTACTGAAAAATTGTGGGTGATTATGTAGTCTCATGTTGATGAAGTTAAAGTCTAAACAGTGTATTAACAGTCATATGACTTTAGTTGTGGTGTACTTAACTTTACTAAATAAGCAGTGAGGTCGAAACAATTTGAAGCCATAAAGACACGACTAAATTTAACAGTAAAGGTTTTTTTTTAAAGAGGAATTAATGTTGTGTCCGGTAATTTGTGACAAAATAGATGGAAAAGGGATTAGAAGCATAGAATCTTTTATAATGCACCATCCAGTATACTGGCTTTAAATAAACCAATCATCATGACTACGAGTTCAAAAACGCTCCAGTTTATATACGTTATGAAATGAATATGTGAAAATATTTACCCCCTCCTTCCATCAATTTAGGAACGGTACCAAGAAAGTCGCATCCGCCAGGCTCTCTCTTTGGGAATTTTCCCAGTCGAACAGCTATCAAGAGCTGGACATTGAGGTCACCTAGTTCAAACTCGATGTGTACTGACGATCCTTTCTTCTCTATCCGAGTTTTGTGAACAAAGAAGTCGTTTTCCTGCGACACCAGTGGGTTGTTCATGTCAAATTCTAAAGGTGGAGTGTGTTCATCTCGTGGTATGAAAATTTCGAAGGGCTTTTTGGTGTTGTTCACTGGTATTTCCTGTCCAGTATTGGTGTTTAAAACAGATATTGAAACAAAGCTCGTGGTTTCGCCTAGCAAGTCACTGGTCTCGGCATATCTTCCAGCAAAGTTATTGGTTTTGGCAATCTGGAACAAAATAAATAAATTAATAAAAATAATAAAACATATAAATAAATAAAAATTTATTCAAACAAGTTTTTTTTTTAATTTTAATTAGGATTATTTCATTTTGTGTTATTTCTTGCAATAATGAAAAAAGAAAACAACAAAGCAAACAAAAGTATAATTTGAGACATTATGAACACCAACAAGTGATAAATGAATTCGTTATATAAACAAGAATTAGACGAACAACAAAATAAGAATGGCTGCCTACCGAAATTGCAACATTGTCTCCAGGACCGATTTGTCCGTATGTAAACATTTCACTAAAATTGCTTCCACTGAAAGACATGGTTGCTCCAGAGCTAATTTCTGTGGAACTTGAGTTCGATGTCGCCTCTGTATGGGCCGCGAAAGTCATTTGAGACATGGAAGCGACGTTGACGTTAGTGAATGAGGTGACGATGGTAGTCGTTTTCTGCACATGTGATTCTCCAGGGATCAAGGTTTTCGCCCACGCAGCATTTACAATTTTCATTGCTTCTTCTTCTCTTCTTTGTAAACGTCTTGCCTACAAAACAAAAATAAAATATAAACAGTAAATTTACAGTTGTATGTAACTCAACAAAATTAATATAATTAGTCATAAAAATAATAATATCTATATTTTTAGGACATTTGTTCAGTTTAATCTCTGAAATATGATTTTAATTTGTTCTGCTTCTACAGCAACAACACTATCAATAACAACAATAATAATAATTTAGAGGAGAATTATTCACTCAAGTACTGTGAAGTTGTAAAACAATTAAAATGTTTCAGGTTCATGAAAGGAAACAACATTTAAGTAAATTAAAATTAAAGATATAAGAAATGTTATTGTCATAAAATAAAGTGCAGTAAACAGATAAGGTTATAACTGATATTTATTTATGTATAGGATGCAGGTTTTTTTAGCTAAATTCAATACAAAAATTAGCATGCTATTAAACCACGTGGTAAAAATTTCGGTTAATTTGCCGATTTGTTATCTTCACCTGATCGACAAAAGATTTTAATATTTGTGCAGGATAATATAATAAGAGAATTTTGCAAATAAATGTTTACATTTTAATTTGTATATAAATACATAATTCTTAGCAAAGTTTTTACATTCCTGTTTCCCAGATTGTACTTTGAGTGAAAATTGCACAATTGATTTTCTGGAAGCGTTTTTAAAACTGAAGCTTTCGAAAAATCGATGGTGTACCTGTACATGAGGAAATACACTAATATTATTTTTAACAATAATTTGCGATACTTACTAGTTCTTTCTGATATCTAGCATGTACTAACATGGTTTGTTGATATTCTGCCTCTTCTATAGTCCAAGCATGAATAGCTGAAATATAACTCTTTTCATAATTTAATTTCGAAACCATTATAAAAATAAATCAAAATCGAAAACAACTGTCGTTTATTATTACAGGTTTAGGAATATTACATAAACTTAGTTTTAAACCTAACTGAAGGAGTAATTGTTGTTATATATTACTTCTAGAAAAAAAAAACCCACAAAAAAAAAAAACCAAAAAAAAAAACAAAAAACACATAAAAAAAAAACAAAAAAACAATTGAAGCTGTATTGATATCTGTTATTTAATCATTATAATGTGGTAGATAAAAAAATAAATTATTAAAAAGACACTTCTGGTAGAAACTATGAAACTTTCATATAAGGAGATTAAAATGTGTTCTACGAAAGAGTATCAAGCTGAAAAATGTATCTGTGCCTAGTTTGCCTAATTCCAAGATGGCTAACCAAACCCATTTTCAGCAATATCTTGATTTATACTTTTATGGGACAAAAGTTTGAGATATAGTACACACAGAGTTTGTGAATTCTTAATTTACATAAATGTAATGATTCTGTCTAAAACATCAATTGGTAGAAAATACCGAGCATTTATTTACACTAGAAAAGTAGATTTTATATATGAATATATAAACTCACGGTAATCAGCGTTCTCTAAATTGGTATCCAAAACAAAAAATTCAGGTTTTGTTTGATCTTCTTTGTACTCGCTCAGAATAGCATGTTTCATGTTGAAAGCTGCTGCCTGTGTGAATAACAAAGACATAAGCAAAAACCACATAAATAATACTGTAATTCTAATGAATGGTGTGCACATTAACATATACTCATTCCAAAATGTTTATATAGGAATATCTTGATAAATAACTTTTATAAGAATTTATAGTATGACTGGAGCAATATATTCTGAGGTACATATCAAAATCAAAATTCGGACAAAATGTTTACTACTTCATTGCTATTGCCAAAAGAAATAAACACGGCGTATTACACATACATACATACATATATACATATATCTGTAATAAGAATGCTATCCAGGCGCTAACTTCAATCACTTCCATAGGATTTACGAATTAATTCAATAAAAGGTTCGGAAATATTTTAAAATGTCATATTTTACGGATTTGTTTGAAGGTGGGTTTTTTTGTTGTTGTTGTTTTTTTTTTTTTTTTTTTTGAAAGGTAATTTTTTTTTTACAGACTTTGAGAAAGGATGTCTTCTAAATAGTGTTTAAAATAGTTTTAAATTGATTTTTGAAATGTATTTGTTTCTAGAAGTGTATTTTTATTAAATGTTGCAAAATGTACTGTTTTGTTCAAGAAATAATCTTAAATAGATTTAGAAATATACTGTTTTGTTCTAGAAATGTATTTTTAAACATGTCTGAATGCTTTTGTATATAGTTTTAAAAGGTTTGATGCATGTAAATAAATGTTTTTAAAATATTATAACAAAATAATATATATATACAGACAAAGGACCATTAAACATTAATGTAATAAACATTACATTACAATGGTCAATTTTAAGTCAACTCGAATACCTAGAGATAGAATTAGAAAATTATAATTTATATATATATATATATATATATATATACACACACACACAAACACACACACACAAAAATATATATGTATGTATGGTATGGTATGTATGTATGTATGTGTGTACGTACGTACGTGTGTATTTAAGAATGAAAGAACTGATGATCCCACTGGTACAGGAAATTCTTTTATTATTATGTATGTCCTTTTACCAGTTTCCAAAATGAAAGGCCTGCAGTCATATATTGTTATCCAAAGTTTTACAATTGAAAACGAGACTTATTTTGATTCTTATTACGGATATATATATGCAGTCTTTCATTTTGAAGACTGGTATCAAGACATACATAAATATAAAATAACATCAAATTACCGTATGTGAATATATAATATTAATAAATGATTTATTTTGACAGCGTTTAATTTTAAGGATAAAAAAGCTGTAATGTCACTTACATTAGAAGTAGTTACCATGACGGTCATTATGGCCAAGGATGATGTTTTGAGCTGCTCAAATGAGAAATCCATGTTCATTAACTGTTTTGCCATCTCCAGTCCCTTCACTGAGCCCATGTCCTTTTATTGTCAAAACGAAAATAAAAACATAAATATTAAAGTTTTACTATATTTGTACAGTGTCTGTATTGGATTTTAAAGGAATTGTCTGTTTTTCCTAGTTTTAAAACAGTTGGAAGCTTAACAAGAAATGGATAATATAAGTCTAAAAATGTATTAAATAATTAATAAATTTCAGAAAACCTGGCAGGCTTTTGTACATTCGCTTGAAAACTGAGCATTTGTGGATATACAGGTGGCCACTTCTTCCATTGCAGAAATGTCAGCTGTTGAGACATTAGAGCACGCTTCTACAGCTTTTTGTCTTATCTACAAATACAGAGAGAAAAAGGAAATACACAAATATATTTAAAGATGGATGGAGAGAAGGGAAAGTCAAACACATTCATAGATATGTTCATAAACAAAATAGTTTTTCTCTCCTTTAATTTTATGTTATCTGGAATAACTTCAGATAGGAACTCAAATTTAGCTATAGTATTCACTGAACTCTAGCAGTTGTGAAATTTACAAAACAACAAAAATGAAGTAACCTTAGCTCTAGCATCAGCCTCTTTCATAGCTTTCTTCTTTAGTTCTTCTTCGAATTCATCCTGTACAGATAATAACGATAAATATTTGAATCTGTGTGTTTGTGTGTGTGTGTTTGTTTGTGTGTGTGTGTGTGTGTCTATATATATATATATTTAGACACATACACACATGCACATAATTAGATACATTGTTCATCAATGTATATTTTAACCTGTCATCTATATTATTTAGAAAAATATATATGTTGTTATTGTTATCTATATATATGCCATTAAGAAAAAATCGTTGAAATTATATTATGTCATATTACTAATAGATTTGAATATGACACCCTACCTAACTTTATACAGATAAGATATAAAACGTTATATGATAATGAATCGACCAACTGATGATCCCTCTTTCCATCTCGCAGCTTTGGCTCTGCGATGTGATATTGTGCTGTGCTAACTGTTTCTTTTCACATTATTAATAAATGAGTGGAATATGCTGTATAGCTTCACAAATCAGTTGTCTAGAAATATAACAGTCTTTAGTAACTCTATGGAAAATTGTACATCAAGGCAGCGTATATAAAATAAGTTTTGTTAATAAATAAAGTATTAATAACGACATTAAATTATTTATACTCAGCTATTTAAACAGAATTGTATTTTAATTTATTTTATTTTTTGAAATAATTTTCATCTGGTAGAATGTTATGGAGGTTTTAAGAATCAATAACAAAAATGTGAATATCACCTCTTCGAAAGCTCCGGAACGTTTTTTGCCATCAATACCTAGTAATGAGGGTTCTGAGTTTGCACCAACTAAGATTCCTTTATATTCTGTAATATTAAGAATAAAGTGAAAGAGAGAGAAAAAGAAAAACGAAGAGAATTGTACATGTTATTCAGAATTTTCACATTTTGATCTAAGACATATAACGATGTTAAAATACCATTTAATTGCAAGTGCTATTTTTAATTAACTTTTATTTTATTAACACAAGAGAAATATTCTGAATGAAAACTTCGTAATGTCTTATTTCAAATTATAATACAATCTCATTCACTAAATCTTTTCACGTTTATCAAAAATATTTGAAACTAATGTAAATACATTTCATAACAATATGTGAAGAAAAAATAACCAATAATATATAACCTAATATTAATAACCTGAATATCGTATGTTGACAAGATAAAATAATTTAAATATTATCATTTTTTTCATGCTGTTTATTTCCATTTATGAAAATCGAACAACATCGTGTGTGACCGTTAGACATTCCTAGTATAAATATGTTTCTACTTGGTGCCATGGTGAATGTTGGACACAAATCCCCACCAGGACAAAAGCTCCCAGTGGATTTGCAAGGTAGGATAAAAGCACCCCCACCCCCAGATATCTGGGAATTTCCCAGTTTTGATAAAAGAATATAATTTCCGAAAATAATATTAAAAGCTGACGAAATTTTATCACAGAATCATTTCATAATTTTTAAGGCATACTGTGTAACTCTTATGATAATTATGTGGATTATTTTTAAAGGTGCTCTGTTATTGAATGTTGACCGAATAACTAATTATATAAATTTCATGTTTTTGATAATTAGGTGTCAGAGAAAATATTAAAAAATTATAGAATATTTTTTAAGTTTGTTCTACTTTGTTTTCATCTATGGGGGCTTTTGTCCTACCTTGCATTTCTACTGGACGGCTTTTGTCTGCCAAGCATTTTTGGACTGGGAGGTACTATTGCCCTCGGGGTTTGTGTGCATATCCAGGCTTTAGTATGTATTTTCCTTGCTTAATGAATATTTATTTCAAACGATCAGACAAAATACTAAATAATACGAGGGATTTTCTCAATAAAAAGGATTAGAAAACTATTGTGTAAACATGTTAGCTCATTTCCTCCCCCAAAAAAATGTTACAAAATTAATCATTAATAATTGTTCAGTATTTATTACCATATAAAATGCATGCATATCATGCTGTAAACGTTTAAATTAGTAACTGACAAGATTAGTCCATGCAGATAACTAAAACAAACATGTAACTAATCATGCGATGTAATACAATAAACACATAGAGCACACATTATAACGATCTTACCGGTTTAACTTCAGTTCCGTTTTATTTAAGAGTCATAACTATAATAATATTGTATAATTATGTTTGTTATCTGTTCATACATATATAACTAAGTATGTATATTTCCACTAATAGTTTTGTACGTATTTTGAACTATCAGTTTTCTGCGATTAAACGCTAAGATATCGATTATATATGTGTGTGTGTGTGTGTGTGTGTGTGTGTGTCGCTGTCTCCGCTTTCAGTCACACAAAACTGGTATATCAAAAAAAATATATGGGATGGTGAAAAAAATAATAAATAAATTTAAAAAAAACAAAACGCTCTGGTCTTTAACACTCAGGTGTATAAATTATCTTAGCTCTTTTAGTCTTGGTTTTCATCACATCACATCCAAGATAAGGTACTCTCGGATTCTCGAGTTGGGATAAGGGCTAAACTGCGACGTGAGAAAGGTTAGCGAGGTGCACGAATAATAAAGGAATTTCATGGAAAGGATGATACATCATCAGTAAGCACAGATTTAAAAATGAATTTAGGATCCACTGAGAGGAAAATGGAAGGATGAATGGCCACCAGAAGATTGTAATCCGATGGATTATATCCCGTGAACTGAACGAATGAGGAGGTATTACAAGGTTGAATGGATACGTTCACTGTTTAGATAAGAGGTGTTCAGTGCTTAGTATTTTTTTTATTTTTTTTTTTTTTGAGGGGGGGTCTTTGTTACTTCTTTCTTTGATTTGGTTTGTTTTCTTATTTGTTTGTTTGTTGTTTTATTTTTTGTTGCTTTTTTTTGGTTTTATATATATATAAGCCATTTTCATGTAAATTAACTTCATCATGCAGTTTAAAAAAAAAAAAAAAAAAAAAATCAAAAAACAAACAGGTAATGTAAAAATAAACGTATTCGGAACTAAAAAAATGTCCCATGCTGTTAGTGATGACGACAGCAACATGCAAACCTGTTTGAGCAAGCCTACTTTCACTGTTGAGAATGGATGCTAGATCAGAGAAAATCTCGCACACAGTTTGCTGGTTTCCTTCTGCTCGTATTCTATCAAGTTGTGACATGGTGTCAGCAATGTCGCGTTCTGTTTCTAGCTTTATTAATGTTCGGTCCATAGGCTCCACCTGGCAGAATGAAGACGCAAATGTTTCAGATTATAGGACTTAGTCGACAATAGCTCAAAAACTACATTTTAAGTTAAAAATCGCCGTCGCTTTATAAGCTTACAAATCTGGTATTTATATCATGCATAAATTAACAAAATATTGTTGGAACATAGCCATATATTATTGAAAATGAAAAATTATAACATGTTAACATAATTATCCATATGACCGATTGTCTGAACTGGATGTATAAAGTATAAAAGTATAGATGTGTAGGAACACAGCCATTACTAACGTAGAAATAGTTTAGTAGTATTATCTGTAGTTATATGCCTATAAAATTACAATGAACTAATATGTGTGTAATCATCATTTCAGAAAGGTTGATCTGACTTGAATGGGTTTACTCAACAGAAAAGATTTACATAATTATAATTAGTCTCGTTGGAATTTTAATATTCTACCTTGACTGTTGCTATCAACTTGGTTGTAACTGCTTCTAAAGAATCAATGACTTTCACGTAGACATCCTGGTTGTAGCCGTCGTACCATGCTCCGAGAGGCAGATCTACCTGAAAAGAGCCGGGTTTGTTCATCTTTGTCAATTGGAACTCCATGTAATTGTCTTTGTGCTTGGCTGAAAATAGGAAATAATATGTGTATTATAATTTATTTTTAGATTATACATTCATTCATTCAATTATTTAATTATGTATGTTAAAATGAACTATATTTAATTGTGAATAAAATATAGATTTAATTAAAGATTAATTTGCATAACACGAAGAATTAGGCTAATTACATTCCATACAATTCCAAATTGTGTTTTACTTTTCTTTCTTTTTCGATTTTCTTTTTCTTTTTTTTCGTTTCTTTTTTTCTTTTTCTTTTTTTTATTTGACCCGTCCGAGCTGGATTGATACTGAAGAATCATGACAAAAGAGTACAGTTTAAGAAATATCTCTAGCTGTTACTTTATCGCGTACAGCACCACACATATATATTCAAAAGATTCTTCAGTGTACAGACAATTGCTCACCGGAAAACTTCTGACAGCACAATACCTCACCAGTAAAGTGAGATACAGGACATTTGCTGATTTTTATTTTAGGATATGGTATGTTTCTGTAAATGGTTGGGTGAGAGTGGTGATAAATAAATAAAAGAATAAATAAATAAATAAAGGTAAAATAACAAAATTAATTCTAAATCAGCTATATTTTAAATAATTCAGCACAAGTTCAGCACAAATCATTATTATGAGAGATATTTCGCAGGAAATCTCCCAATCCCCTGGATCCATCAGCGAAATCCTGACATAAACTGTGCAGTCTGCTTTGCATCTGCTGAGTGGTCTTTTGCCCTCTTCCTGTGTGGTTCACTTCGCTGATGTTGAAGAATCAGGCTGGAAACCAGCGTCTGATCTTTGCCTCCATACAGAAGTGTGCCGATGGCCAACCAGCCTCTGGAATCCTACATTCCATGATTCACAGATGTTAGTGTTTTATACTTCATGCAGGTTTTGCTTTGGTGGTCAGTGATTTCTCCTTCAAGGATGAGCGCACCTTGGCCAAATCAGCAATTGCCTTGTCAGGATCAGGATCATGTACATCAGTGGTAACTGCACCTTCACAGCCAGAGGACCGTTATTCCTTCAACACAAAGTTTGCTGTGACCTCGCTCTGTCATAATGATCTCCATAATTGGTAATAAACATCAATGTCATAGGAGACAAAACCTAATGACTTTATGGTATTTCTAAAAACAACACATAATTTTAAAACTCTGCTCTATCTAAAACAACGATACTTTTCGAGAGTTATATTTAAAATATAATAAAAAGTAACTAGTTAGAAAGAAAAAAATCCCACATAATCCTAAAACTAAAACCTAAACCTACACGTTTGAGAAGTTATAATAAAATATATATATATATATATATACCTTTGATGTTCATAATTACAGTCAGAAGTAACTGTCTCCTTAAAGAAACAATTATAGAAACTCAAAAATTTAAATTAAGTGAACTGTCTGATTAACACATCTTGTCCCTTTATAAATTCTTATTTATGTTTTTTTTTCATTAACAAAAATGTCCCTAAAGGTGAGAAATTGTCCTATTTCTCATTTCAGTGGTGAGCAACTGTCCTGTGAGGTATTGTCCCGTGATTAATTGCCTTGTGTCCGTTTTTTCAAGAGTAAGAAAAAAACAAATAATAATAATAATACGTGTACTTAATGACAATTACTAAGCCTTTTTAGCAATAATAGCAATGGTATTGGAAGTTGTAGTACTAGTAGAAGTAGTAGCAGTAATTAACAGTAACCATAATAAAAAAAGTTCCTTACTGTAATACTTGTATTCGACAATGTTTTGTTCATCTTGCCAGCCGCTACATGTGATAGTGAATGGTTTGTCTTGTCCCCAGGAGACGGTTCCAACTAAAGGTGTTATCGAACAACTCCCTTCCTTGGGAGGTTCATTCAGTTTTATCTGGGCGTATGCCTTCCCTGCCACAGTACCTCCAGCCTTGGTGATGTCACACTCAAACACGTAGTGTTTTACCTCAGGCTGAATGTTGAATAGATCAGGTTGAATCGATATTTCTTTTGATTTTGTGCCTATAATAATAATAATAATAATAATAATAATAATAATAATAATCATAATAAGTTCGTTTCAGTATGCTGAATTGAAATGTCACAGTGAAAAATAAACTATGATAATAAAGATTTATAAGATAATATAACAGAGAAAAACGAACTATTTTTATATAACAGTAATGTCACATATAATAATAAGTTTTTAAAAAGCAATATTAATATCCATTCTTGATTAAAGAAAGAAAGAAACAAACAAACAAACAAACAAACAAATAAAAAGCATTTGCATTTTTTCATGGATTAGCAAATAATTTTTTTAAAAGTATCTCACAGCGCATATGTGTTAAAAATACCATTATTTTCAAACGATGACACATTTAAAGAAAATGTGATTTAATTTCACAGTAATGATGAAACATTAATCAACTTATTTAGACATCGAATGAATTCAGGTTCTACAGATATTGTGATAGTTTCGTTCCCTTCGTTTTCTCTATATTATTTTGATTATAATATTAATTGTTCCGTAATGTTTTCAAAGTAGTGCGTGAGATTTGTAAATATAGATATTGTCACAAATGTTACAAATGTCACATTAGTATACGTCAAATAGATAGATTTCTTTTGCAAAAACAGTAGATATGTCACCAATGCAACCAACAATTAAAAGCAGAATATTAATTTTGATAAAGCATCGCCGCAGAATTTGTGCAACGCGCTAGCATTTGTGGCATCTCATTGCTGAAATCGAATACTAATTAAAAACAACAAATATATAAATAAATAAATGATGATGATGATGATGAAAATAATGATGAGATCAATTTTTATAATAGTGTTAATGTTTATTTTCTGTCTTTAACTTAACTCATTACCATCTATTTTGATATATAAAATTATATAAATACTTTTATTAGTTAAATATGATTAAAATGTTTTTAAAAGTATTTTATACACTGGTTCAATGAAAATAATTATGTTTCAACGAAATTTACTTGTAATAATTAATTACATTTTTATTTTTGAATTATTTTAAATTATTTTTTTATTTTATATTTTTATAAATGTTTTTGAATTTTTTTATTTATTTATTTATTTGTTTTCTAATATGCTACACTCTAAAAACTACCATCAAAATATTACTAAATCTAGAAAATAAGATAAAACATTTACATGCAAAGGTAATTTGTATCTAATATTAATCTAACGATATATTTATTATAATAATTATATATTTATTTGAAGACGATGTGAAAGTTTATAAGTTGTGATACTTACTTGAAATAAATCTAACAGTGAACAGAAAAACTGTTTAATATATAGATTATATAGAATATATAAATATTATAAATAATCTTGAGATATATAGCAAAAGAGTAGCTTTTTATTGCAAGAGCAAATACATAGCATAGAAAGTAATAATATAAAAAAGAAAAAATGTTTTTATAAATATTTATTTTGTTATTTCCTATATGAAATAGACAGAGAATGAATAAATATGACAGAAAAGATAGAATAACTGTGAATTATGAAAAATGTATCAAAAGGACATCACAAAAAAGTAAGGTTAGATATTCATATTCGTAATTTACAAATGCAATGCTAAATTTTATTTGCATGTTTGCATGCAAAAATAAGCATTTAAGAGATGTAGATCTCACACAGACAGTACAGTAAATAATAGTTAACAACGATAGAGGAGTTGGTTTTCCCGATTTAGGAAAACAGCATGGCAGGACGTGGATATAAATAATGTAGATTTATTTATTAATGAATATTATTGTGATATTCACATTTACAAATTAAATTAAACCTTTTACTGATGGGGATGCACTATCATATAAATTGTGGGGGAAAAAAATGTTCTAATAATAAAAACTCCAATGTTTATTGAACTTTTTTTTTCTTTCTTTGTCATTGTTTAATGAACATGCATCGATACAGTTCACTCAAGGCCATAAAGTTTTGTGATGTCCTATTTAGCTAGAGGAAGAAAGCGCTAAATATGAGCAAAGTAACCTAGATAATAATAATAATAATAATAATAATAATAATAATAATAATAATAATAATAATAATAACAAAGACGCTAGCTGGTATCTTACCAAAGTTCCCTGCAAGGCGCATGACAATCATGTCAGAAAGGCAGACCCGCGCAAGCCGCATGGTCAAAACAAGTTTTAATATTAATGATTGTTCGTGTTAGTGAGGCAACTGTTTGTCACATGGAGCTGATAATGTATGCTTAAAATATTAAATGTTTTAGACTTTATGACTGAAAGACCTACACATCCATAGAATATATTAGTAAATAAAATTACAATATTACGTTTCTTTGGCTTTGTTTCATTTTGAGACTAAAAGTCGGGGAATTTCAGCTTTTAAATTAGAGAAAGAATATAGATATATAAAATGAGTAAACCCCAAATTTCTTTACAAGTGACCGAATTTGAATATCTGTGAAAAAAAAATATTTACAACTGAATGAATAACGTTCAAGATTTGGTTGCCTCACTAACAATTTCTAAAATAAAATATGTGATGTTATCCCACATAATTTAGCAAATGAATCCACACTTCTACTCACTCCACGTCAAATGTTCTGAAGTGTTAAGTCATTGTTTAATTATATAAAATGCATGCACTTTAATAAACATTCATTTAACGTATATAATGATAACCATTTCATCATAAAAGTAACTTTTATTCATTTTTTTATTATATTTTATGTTAATAACAAATAATAATCAAGAATTATTTTATTTCAATTAATTAATTACTAGTTATTAATCCAGCTTTTTAAATAATTATTGACAGTTATAGAATACTTCTCACTAACTTATCAATATTCATGCCGAAACATTACCTATAACGTATGTATCAAAGTCTCGTTTTATGAATGGTTTCCATGGCCACTGCCAGACGTAGTCATAGGCGTAGGCAGTCCATTGGTATTCGAGGACGTCGGAAGGGCTGCAGTCTTCACATACACATTTTAGTCCGAGTCGTGCTGTGGAAGGTACTATTAATTCTTCGCCAGCGAAGAAACACCTGGAACTTCCAGCGCATCTGAAGTGAATATGTTAGTTTAATTCCCATCCGAAAACATCTCTTAATATTAAAATTCCATCAGAAAAAACATCCCTTTTAATATTACTGTCTCAGTACTAAACAATCCCAGGACTGAAACATATATCTTTCAGTGTTAAACCTAAGTATGTTATGATGAATTATAGTGTATTTAAAACAACGTTTGATATTAATATATTAATACTAAAGTGTGTGTATATATGTATGTATAAATGGATGTGGTATATGGATGTTTTGAGTGTATAATAATCGTGGTTTTCTTATTATTATGGATGCAGGCAGGTAGGTTGACAAGTAGTTAGGTAGGTAAGGAAGTTGGAATACAAATATATATATTTAAGTAATTTAATATAATTTTATTACTGAAAACAGTTTATTAGAGTATTATGTATAATTTATTTAACTCCCGCCAGTATCAGAGACTATTTGTTCCTTCCGAATGTTCGATTCCCCCTGGAACGAATATTCGAGAATATTTGTTTCCCCAACTCTGTGATTATTTTGACATGTAGTTCTGTGTTGTATTTGTGGTAACAGTTGTATACAGTGTGTGTGTGTGTGTTGAAACTTACTAAACATCACTGCAAATAGATATTCACAAAAACACATTTAAAGTTGTAGATAGATGGAGAATTAACTGGGGGATACATCTGTTTGGGTACTTGATCACTACTTCCATCTTGAAAACAGGGATATCATTATTATTTTTGAATGAAGAAAACATTAATCCCTAAATCCATTTATCATTGATAATTATTTTATTATCTGTAGTTGTATTGTAGGTCTATATACTCCATATCTTTGAAAGAAATTGCATTGTGCGTCAATCTTTTAATTAAAGTGCTTCAGTAATAACACAGCCTGTAAATGTTTTATCAAAATGTTTGGACCGGAGTTACATGTTTGAAGCTGAAGTGTCAAAGTAAGTTCACTGATGAAACCCTTCATTTTGATGTACACCGATAATTATGATGAGGAGGATTAATTAGATAAGCAGCCAGGTTTATACTGCCGTTAAGTATTCTCATCTTCTTAAACAACAAGATATACATGTCATGGTAAGATTTTTGTTTCACTTATGTTCAGAATCATATGACTTTGGCACTAAATAGCAGTTCAAACATTTACTTTGTGCTGCTGAGCTTAAGATTTCAAAGATAACTTTTAAAGTAAAATGCACATACAGAAATATAAATTCGTGTCTAACTTCTACTTCAGGGAGACTTTGTGAAAATTCTGAAAAATTCCCCAAGATTTATAAGAACCTTGACAAATTAAAATCCCTCCAGTGTACAAATTGAACCATGGCATAATATCACACTAATGAAATAGTATGCAGTAATCTCCCTTCAAGTAATGAAATAAATGGACTTGTTTACTCCTTTGATATTCAAACTGATCTCACTACACTCATCAAACACATTTGATGCAGAAGTGCATAACTTAATTTTTTATGTTTACAAAACTGTGGATGATTTGATTATTAGTTTGATTTCAACAACAGACACCAGGAGGATGACGTGTATTTTAAATTTTAGCAGATAATGGAACATATTGGTCCAAAATTTCAAGATTGTAACTTGATAGTGTCTGAGAAAAACTCCATGCAAAAATTACGTTTTTCCCAATATTCTTTATTATGTTTTCATGCAACCCAGACATTCTGTTTTTCCTAGAGTTATTTATTTATTCAAAGTGTGAGGACCAGATATTAGCTCAGTAATATCATGAAAAAAAATCAATAAAATGTGTGTTAATCTTTACAGTGTAATTTGTTCATATGCAAATAGTAAATAGTAAAGATCAACTGAAATAAAGCAATTCTTGTGCTTAAATAATTAAGCAAAAAAAAAAAAACGTTATAGAGAACTAGTATAGTTTCTAACATAAAGCTTGGAGTCCAAATATTAGTACCCACAATAATCTAATGATGGAAACTAATAAATAGTGTCTTTACAGTGTAATATATTTTATGTAATCTGTAAAATGCAGTCAGTGAATATCACTTAAAGCATTCTTCTTTATTTTTAATTTAACACTAAGAAAATCAGGCCTCTCTCGCCTCTGCAGCTCGTGACATTCTTTAGTTCGTATTTCCAATATCAAAATACGGAGGACAGTATACTGCCTTGAAAATACTGAGGAAAATTAATACAAAACATGTACTGCTATTCAAGACTGAAAATCTGACCAAATATTGGAGGACAGGAACAAATATTCGGGAGAACAAGTATTCTTTTACACCAGCATAAAAATTTAAAAACAAATATTACAAACAAACTTACTCGATCCCAACAATTGGTATAGAACCAGATGCTGGTGGGTCGATAACTTTAAGTCTTAATATAGAAGTTGCACTCCTGCTGTCGGCGGATGTCACAATAACTTTAATTTTGTAGTCATGGCCAGAGTAAAATGTTGCTGTATTCAATATCCAGCTTGACACTGTGCTATCTGTTGGTAGTATATCTGATGGACATGTCAGGGATGAATTGGTAGCGTCCTCACAAGACCAAGTGAAGCTTGAAAGACCCTAAACAAAACAGAGATGATATAATTTACTGAAATGAGATTAAGGAATAAATATCATCAAATTATACATGTGTAATTCGTGAATATTCAGCGTCTATGATACATTTTTGTGGAACAGAACATTTTATAACATATTTTAGATTTGAAATTTAATTTTAATTTTGAAGTGAAAGAACACAGAAAATTATGAGTTTAAAATTGTGACTTAACAAAATATACTTTTTTAAATATAAAACAGTCAAACAACCGTGTACACTTGCACTGACACGCGATCACGTCCATGTGTTCTTATATACCATACTTATAATGCATACTATGTCTATATTATAATACCTGAGGAGCTGTTCTATCGATATCTGGGTCAAAAGAGTACTTTCCAGGATCGAGCGTTACTGTTTGTCCTATAGACCGTACAACAGCACTAACTCCACCCTTTGCTATCACAGCTACAATGTCACTTTTCTCTACCATAAAGTATGTGTCACTGTGAGAAACATATCTGCTTCCGTCCCCTACAGGGGGCTGCATTTCCATCGTATATGTAGCTCTGTACAAACCGTAGTCGAGAGTTTTCTCTCTTATAAACAATTCAGCCAGATCACTTCTGATGTTGAGAGAGGCTAGATCAACAGTTCCGGTAATCTTTCCATTGGATTCATCAACCTTCTCTAAAATCCACTGTTTTACATTATCAAATGTTACTCCACAAGTAATGTCAGACCGACCTCTCAGGATAAGAAGCTTGCTTCGTTTCACTTTCATTGGACTGTAGAACATATTCGCTCTATCTTCGATGGTCACTTGAGGCTTGGTGCAGTCAGTACTGCTGATAGAAAACTCGACGGTTGCTGTCTCTGACGAGAACCTATTTTCTGTAATAGCTATGACTTTCTTGAATCCTGAACTACTGTAGGAATGAGTAGCAGTAAGGTGATTAGACAAAGCTCCGACATGTTTGCCGAATGTCGAAGAGCAGTTGGTTCCATATGTTTCTTTACTAGTGTCTCCCCAGTCGATCTTAAGACATGAATCGGTTCCTATCATCTCATAGCTGAATCTGAGCGATTTAGCTTCGTTGACTTTTGTGATATTGGACAATTCTGAAATAACCATGTTCAGCACACTGTCTAACAGATTAATTGTCTTCATCTTAGAATCATAATAGAGTGGGTTCTTCACTGTAATTGTGACGTCATGAGATCCACTCTGTGAAAATAAATGTATCATTTAAATCAACTTTAAATAAACCTGTTTATTCCATGAATTGTAATATTCAATGTAAAATATAAATTATTATTATTATTTATTTATTTTTTTTTTTTTTTTGTTGAAAGAGACTGTAATATTTTTTTACATTAACCTTCTTAACAATTCTGTATCGGATACTGATTTATTTATTTTCATCTCGAGCCTTGAAATTAAATCACTATTATTTTTATAACTAGCTTATCAATATTACTTTTAGGCCTGATAAATGAGTCCATCAAAATGAATATAATAAAGGACGAAAGCAAAAAGAATAACAACAAAGAAATAAAAGCAAGTAATATTCCAGTAATCTGGTCAGAATTATTTTATATTATATTTTACGGCGAAAAATCATTCTTATTGTAAATAGGCCGATAGATAGATAGACAGATAGATAGATAGATAGATGGATGAATTTTACTGTGAAATTAGATACGTTGTAATATGTATATTAACATTTGAGAGAAAATAGAATAAAAAAACATTTATTAATATTCTTTCTATTTATTCATAATTTTGTTGTTATTTTATTATTTCAGATTTTTTTCAGTTATATTATTATTATTATTATCAGATTTACCGAGACTGTTTTAAAAGAACACTGGAATGGCGTTTGGTACCCAATGCAGGTTAACGTGCCACCAGGTCCGGTCGACATCATTTCATAAGTCACTTCTGTTCCTAAAAAAAACAAAACAATAAATAAATAAATTAATTAATTCAAATATATGTGATGAAAATAATAGTTTTCTCATATTAAAAATCGTAAAAAAAGATTAATTTACCTGCCCAATATTTCATTAAATCCTATAGTAAATGTTACAGTAGAGCTCCATAATTTGAAATAAAAGCAAAATTAAAGTGTCATAGGATAGGTTCTCATAATAAAAAATTACATTATATTCATTCGTTACGTGTAACACCTTACTTTATTAAAATTATAAACGCTTGCCCAGCGAGATAACTGTGAAGAAAACTATTTCATCAAAAGTTTGGTATGTAATGAATCTAATGATTTTATAATTCATTAGATATTAATATCATGCTTTATATTTCTATTTATTATAATTTCCCTTTTAATTTCTGATTATCATTTTCATCTCATTAATATATTATGCAAACCAGACATCCTCAAACCTCAAATTGTATTTTATGTGCAATACACTATTCATGTAATAATATTCACTTACTTATATGATCAGAATTAACCAAAGACATCAGAATATGTAAAACTACCTTCGGTGACTGAAACATAGAATATAACGTCTCGATCTCGAGGGAATTTCAAGTTTGCGCCCTCTAAGCCATCTTTCTCCGCGCCTCCAATTGGTAGCAGTGGCAAGTATTTTGGAGTGAAATCAACACCTGAAATGCTTTTGTAGGCGCCAGCCTAAAGGTTTTAAAAATATAGAACAAATTACATAGCGATTCACACAACAGACAACAAATATACAAACTTCATAATGCATATGGGTAAGAATTTTAAAATGTATCAAACCGAACTGTTTGGAATCCGTTCGTATGATATCGTGTCATTTTAAAGAAAATTCAACACAAAACTGCTTACTAAAACGGTTGTTGTGAAAATCGAAGCTGCATTCCATATTGTGACAGTAGCATTAAAATGCCCATCTTTAACTGGGGTATGAGACCAAACGTGGGTGCCTCCTAATCCTCCGGCAGCCTCCGGGAAAGTCGCATCGTCAAAATTGCTTTCAAAAGGTAGAGAACCGTCGCCGTAATCAATTTTAATTTTAGCGTTGGTGGGTAAAGGTGCTGCCGGATATTTCACTGATAATTTGGTGTCTGAAATACAGTTTAAATATAAAATAGACTACATATCGCTTTATGAAAATGAGGGGAAATCTCATTTATTTCTTTTTAGATCATATTTGAAGACAATGTCGGAAAATTGTAGATATAATAATTTAAAAAAAAAAAAATTATACTTCTTTAAAAATAATTTCGGTGATGTTTTAAAATTGTGTAATGTTTTAAAATTCAAGCCCTTTTTTGAATCTCTAAGGAATTAGTGACATCAAGATTAAAATAATCATTAAAAATATTGTTTTCTTTAAACACAAAATTACACGACTTACTGTAGATAACAGTAAAGTTACTGAAACAGCTGATATATATAACTTTGTAATGCACTGAACGGAATGATAAAATTATACTAACCATCTGGAAATGCTACTGGGTGATTACTAGTGACAGTGATCGGTATCTGCACCTTCAGTTCAACAGATACAGTGTGTGTTACAGAAACAGTCTGCAGGGGTGTCGTCGCCTTAACAGTAATTGTCTTCGCTGCCTCCACAGTGGTGTACGTTACTGTTACGTTATCTGTACCATCCTTACCAGAAGCTAGCAAATGACATAATAATAATAATAATAATAATAATAATAATAATAATAATAATAATAATAATAATAATAACAGTTATGTTTCTGTTGATTCCGAACACACATACACACACAGACAGAACACACAGAACAAACTCGCACGCATGCACACTCGCATACACACATTTTATCTGTCAAAAGATAATTATTGCAAATTAACCTGCACGATTTTGCACTAGCGGTGGTTTTCCGTCGCCAAAGTCGATATTAAGGCTGCACTGATCATCTGACGGACCTCGGAACATAATTATCATCACTGTAAGTGGTTCATCTTTAATGGCATTCGGTGGATCGGTGACAATTCTCATGTTTACGATGGGTTCGACAACTTTGATAGAACTGAAAAATGTTTTGCTGCTAACGTCGTTTTTGAGTATTGCCGTCATGTTGTATGTTCCTCGGTCCCTATACGAATGGGGGTACGAATAATCAATTTGTAGAGGTTTTATCTGCTTTTGATCATCGGCTAGATCATCAAAATCAAACTCCACAGTTGCCTCATTAGGATGGGCACCCGACGTCCTGAATGTGAAATCTGTTTCTCCCGGAGGGGCATAGGTCACATATTCATTAGTTTCCATTGTCACGTCCGCCACACTCTGAATAGCGACAACCTCAAAATTACGAACGATAGTATTTGCATTATTGCGGACTACAATTAATACATTATAGGTACCGCTGTTGGTAAAGACATGACTGCGACTTACTGGAGCTAGGTTTGCCCAGTCGTTAGCGCCAGTATCTAAAGTAATGTTTGCAGACCCATCATCCCAGCTCCAAAGAACAATAACGTTAGAACCTTCGGTCATTTCCACCGTAAAAGTAACGTTGGAAGACGTGCCAATGTGAAGATTTGTGGATGTTATTTCCACATTTTTCATAGCTACTTCAATTTTAAATACAGTGTCAATACTTTGGTTACTAATCTTATTTGTAGCATTTAGCTGTAAATTGTACTCTCCAACAGACAGTGGCCCGTGAGTAGCTGATTCCCATCTCTTATTAGCTAAATCTGCTTTATCAACTGTTAATGACACTCCGCCTATTGTCAGCGAAAACTCTACGTCAGTGCCAGTGTCTATGAACCAGACAATAGTAAACCTTGTATTTTTTGGAGCTCCAGTGTGTTCAAGTCTCAGATTCGTTATCTTTTCCTGAACAGACTGAATGAATGTAACGGAGACAACACTAACATCATTAGAACAAGTGACATTGACGGTGAAGTTTCCTCCAGCATAATAGACGTGTGCATATGACGTTCCAAATCCCACAGGAGTTTGAATTGCAGTGGTTTCATCTGTCGCGTCGTCTCCGAAGAACCACGTACAGCTATAATCTGAGCCAGACGAGAGAACAAAGTTGAAACTCGTATTCTGATTTATCAAAGAAGGAGGCGAGGTGACCTGTAGACCCTGCAGTCGGTTCTGGATAACAATTGACGTGAAATTACATTTCCTGCTGACGGCATTCCATGAGCATGCTGTGACATTGTATGTGCCTTTAGACGTATAGACGTGGACGCCAGTGGAGTTATCGGTCTCATTTGCAGCCTTCCCGCTTCCAAAATCCCAGTCGTATTTAATATTTGTACCTGTTGAATAATACTTATTTATTTATTTATTTTATTATTATTTTTCTTTCTGAATAGAATATACAAAGGGGAATCTCATTAATACATTTATAGATAATATATCTCTATTACTGTTTTCCCACGAGATTCATTATATGTTTCAGTTTATTTCATTTAATTTTATGCGTGGAATAATTCAAAAGCAAATTAAATTATGTCATCTACATATATTGTAAAAACTATTAAAAGCCACATCATTAGTTTATATATTATATGTTTATTAATACCTTCCTAGTAATTTTACCTGTTTGTGGTTGAATTTCGAAATGGACTACTTCATTGGTTGCAGCATAAGCGTCATTCTTAATTTCAGTCACATTAATTCCTTCTACAACAAGAATACTTGTTTCCGCCGTTTCAGAATAGGCAAGCTTTGTGTTGGTCACATTCACTTTAACAGAGTAGTTGCCCGGGTTGTTGAATGTGTATGTCAGCATGGTCACACTCATTCCTGTATAAACAGCACGTAAGTGGTGGATTTTGTTCGTTTCTGCAGTCCCTGAACTTATTTTGAAAACTGATGTCATTGTAAGAGACACACCCGAGTAGAGAAAATCATTTGATGTTTGTACAGAATCTACTGTCAGCACGCCGGACGAAGACGTCCTTTCGTAAGCAAGGATGTCACCTGGCTCGACAAGAACCTCGTCGGTTTCAGAGATGTAATTGTAGCCTGCATTTGGTATTGCTATGGATAATATTTGTTTTACTTTGTACTGGCTAGCTGGAGTACGAGATATTGTACAAGATCCTGATACACAAATTTTAGCACGTGGACAGAAATTATCTGAAGGACATGCTAGCCCCGCACATGGTCCACATGAACTGGTTGCATAACAATAATCTCCACTACAATCTGGATGTAAAATCTGGTACAGAGGAAAATAATGTATATTATTACGATAACCCCAAGAAACAGAAAGCTGAGGCAAGTTAGCACACATGAAAAACTACGCAATACAAAATATTACTTATCTGTGTGTGTATATATTTGTATTATAATGATAATAAAAAAGTTTCTAAATTACTCTACGTTCGTGAACATAGGTTCGTTATTAAATATTAACATTATAAATATTGTTTTTATATATATATATATCTACAGATTAGATACCCTGAGGAGAAATGAATCCTTCACATAACAGACCAACCAACCATTTGTTAGATAAATTTCTTCTAATTAATAGATTGAGCTTACCGCAACACTGATTGTTCCTGACTGTAGGGCCCAGAGCTCCCATCCCAAAAGCTTGCCCTTGTATTTAAATTCGGCAAATGGAATTATGTACACACCATTGTCTGATCCTGTGATAGTCTGTGAACCGCTAGATGGCACACCAATTCCTGCCACGGCAGTCGGTGGATCTAGATAGATAGAATTTCGGTTTGGTTTATTATAAAATGTAGATATTATTCACAACTGATTGGTAAAACGTATTTATATAATAAAATATCTTTATGTACCATTGTTTATGATGTCGATAAGAATATTTGTCGGTTATTTCTTTTTTTATTTTCTTACTTCCTTTCTTCTTTTGTTTAAATATTAATAGCAATAATAATAATAATAATAATAATAATAATAATAATAATAATAATAATAATAATAATAATAATAATAATAATAATAAAGAAATAAAATAAATAATATAATATAATATAATATAATATAATATAATATAATATAATATAAAAACAGAATTAAGATAAAATAGTTTTTGGTATCGGCAATAATATATGTGCACACAGTAAGTCATTATTTCATTCTATTTCAGATGCGGATTTATAGGGGTTTCATCTACCGACCCTCATTTATATACAATAAAAGACTGCTTCCTATCCCTAACCTCCAGTGTTACTGAATCATGATTGTTCTTTCTCTGTTTCTTTTTTTACCTTATGAAATTGCTGTCAACAGAAGAATAGTTCGCAGTTAATAATTATACTTTGACGTAAACGCAAATGGCAAGCAAGATGCTACAATTAAAGCAAGATGCCAAAATCACAATCTGCCCCTGTATATGCTGTCGAAATGGTATCTAAAAACATTCATGCATTATGCGATAGGCAACAGTCTTACGACTTCTAAGATCCTCTGACAAAAACGTCTAACTTACTGCACCCGGTACCAGTGACCACTTGATATTTACCAGCGATATTCATGTGTCTCTTCAGTACGTCGTCGATGAAATCAGACAAAATTAAGTCACTGCCTCTGTCGACTGTGACGTAGCAGTAACCTTCTTTGTAGGTTGAAAATTCGTTTGGGCATTCAATTTTGACTTTAGAAACACGATCATGTACAAGAATGGCGGTCACGGTCTCTGCTGGCTAAAAAATATGTATCAAAACATCTTTTTATATTTCTTTTAAAAATAACGGCATTTAATAAATTAATATTCAACTGAGCTCAGTTTAAATAATTATTCAGAAAGTATTCAATAATTATGTAGAAATACAGCTCAGTTCACGTATTTTTAATTTAATTCAGGAATCTTCTATTCATTCCAATTTAAAACAGACCATCATAAGTACAGCATAGTATGTACAGTTTATATCTAAATAATAATAATAATAATAATAATAATAATAATAACACCTGCATTTTCACCGTTTAAATTATTTTTATTTCAGCAGTTAAACTATTTTTACCTGTGAATAAACGATATTATTTTTAATTATTTGTAATCTAATATTTGTAATCAAACAGTGTAAATTAATAAATATATTATTAGTGTAATGAAGAATATTACTATCTTCCTTCACTATTTGTTTTTATATAATTTCACTATTTGGAATCTTCGGCTTTTTATTATTTCAGTTTCAAAATTGTTGGGTTTAACTTACTGAAAGTATGTTGCCTACGTCTGTGGCAATCACTTTGGCTGTGTATTCACCGGGCATATAATAAATTTTATTTTCCAGATTGGTCGCATTTGGTTCTGTCAGTCCAGCGCCGTCGTCGTAGTCCAGCTTGTAGACAAGATTTTTGCCAGAACTGATGCCCATTTGAAATTTCACTGCTGTTGCTGTTTCAACAATTTTTCCAGCAGCCGATGACGTCAGAGAGAGACCTGATATAGCTGTGGTGGCATAATAAACGCTGACGTGATTCAGACTTCCACATTTAGCTGTATTGTCTCCGGCACAAGCAAGATTACAAGCGGCAGCCTCGGCAACAGCATTTGACGGTAAGTCATTACCGCAAAAACAATATTTGCCAGACGTCAAGGCGGCGTACGTGTATTGAAAAGATCCGCATTTAGATGCACAGATTTCTGGTGTCACCACAGCTGGATCATACTCGCCGGGGCTAATTCCAAAGTAACGATGCCGTCTGTTTTCCAAGTAGCAATCAACTGGTGAAACTTTATGAAAAATAAATATTATATATTCACACGAACTGATTATAGAATTTAAAGTTTATATTTAGATGTATGGGGTCAAAAATAATAAATGCATTTTTATTGCTTCATTACTATTAAAAACCAGTATTTACTATTAATAAAGTATATATATATATATATATCACAACAGATTTGGCTTGTATGACACACACACACACACACACACACACACACACACACACACATACACATATTTCGGGCTCTTCCGGCACTTCTTGTGTTCGCCCGACTACAGCAGGTAACAGTGTCCTAGAAACAAAAATTTAATGATGCCTGATGAATAATGCGCCCCTGCGGGTATCATTTTGTGTGTGAATTCTACTTTGACGCTCAGCAAAACGCGATGGTAAATCAATATATTGGATACGCTTTAATATTTAATTAGTATGATTATAGATAACATTAGGTTTCGTTCGCATGTTTATTAGACCAGACTGAGATCATATCACATTGTGAAATTGTTTTGAAATGGTTAATAATTCCAAAAAGTAAATCTGATTAAAGTGAATATATCTTTCTTTGTTAACTGATTTTAATAACAATTTTAAATTGAGTTATATTATATTATTATTATTAAATTTAAACTCATTATGGCAGTTTATTTTGATTTAAAGAATGTTTTTAAATTAAATTTCTTAAACCTTCACGACATATTTTGACTTAATAAAGCAATTAAGTATACCTACTTGTAAAAACTATTTTGAAGCGATATTAAAAATTTTAATATAAAGGTTTTAGGATATGATGTAAAATATTTAGCACGCTGATATTACTCGAAATCGTTTGTTTTAATTCTCACTAACTAACTTTTAAATTAAAGTTTACAGTCTTTATTATTATTGTTATTATTTAAATACAAAACAGTTTTCAAAATTATGAAAAGAAAAGTGGATATAAATCGGTGCGAACATAGATAATATATTTCACGTCGATATATCAGTCGTATTTATGACCGACATTAAAACAGGTCTTTGAATTTCTGCAGCCGATCAATGTTTTGCTTTTCACCAGATTGATGTGTTTGTACGTTGCCAAAGCAGCAACACGCAGAGGCTTTTCATACAAGCCAAATCTGTTGTAATCAAAGCATTCATATGACGACAATTCGCCTTCCATAACCGGTTTAATCCACAAACAATAGCTAAAGATCCGTCAGGTGCTGTTCTAAAAATATTCCAATCAAACAAAAATAACAAAAAAAACAAAGCACTTGTATACTAGCACAATAGCGTCCACGTCAACCAGTTGTTTCGATTACTTTATTGTGTGTTTCTTTTTCTTTTTTTTCACATTTTCTTTTCTTAACTCTTTCCTCTGTTATTACTTTACAAACTCCACAAACTTAAAAAGGAATATCTGAATTTTATTTAACTAATAAGCAAGGCATAATTATTTATATTATAGACTCTCTCTCTCTCTCTCTCTCTCTCTCTCTCTCTCTCTCTCTCTCTCTCTCTCTCTCTCTCTCTCTCTCTCTCTCTCTCTCTCTCTCTCTCTCTCTGATATGAAAATGCCAGTTATATAACTAATAATCGTGCTGAACCTGTAAAATAACGTGGATGTAAACTAAACATAGAAAAAAACAAATAACCATTAAATTTCAGAATTAAAATACATTTTTTATCTCTTGAGTTCACATTTTTCACCGAATTTCGTATGGATTTTTATGCTGATTGATTGATTTATTTATTTTCTTCTACGTTAAACAAATGAGCAATATACGTTTGAAAATTAATTTTCATAACTGATTAATTACAGATTCTTCGTTTGATAATGAACTTGTTTGACATTACAATGTTTCCAGAATCAGGAATATCGAAAATTAAGAAAATCTACAAAAGTTGCAAATATATGTGGCCAATAACTAATGACACCATTTTCCAGTTTGGGCTGAACAGTTTTCTCACTCATCTGCTCGTGTATGCACAGTGAACACGATCGTCGTAGGAATAATACCTATTTAGATAAATAACTTAAGATAAAAATAAGTAAAAATATAATTGAAAGTAAGAAATAAAGAAAATGAAAATGAAAAACATAAATACAATTCCAAGATTAGAAAAAGAAAATATAAGTACTACAAACCAACTCAACAGAGTTATTTCGATTTAATTATAAATATTCAAGGAACAGAATTTCATATTATATAAGCATTCCTCACTTACATCCCTACGATTAGGTCTTTAAGCAAATCGGTCGATACGTTAGACGCTGCCCCTTGTTAGTATTCCAAGCATTCTGTATGATGACATGCTGAAGTAAATTATTCTAGGCTAAACATAGCGGACAAAAAATAAAAGTAAAAATAAAAAATAATAAAATAAAATAATATAAAATAAAATCCATACAACCAAAAGATAGTAATGCCGCAGATTAGGTTTAATAAGGAGAGGTTTTACTCAGTATGTTATTACGATTTTGTTTCGTTTTACTGTTACTGCTGATATGAAAATATATAAAGCACTGCTTACAACATTGAAACAGGCAGATTTGCCATCGCGATAACAAGTGTACGTGCAAGAAAGTTCTTGTAGCCAGTCTGCATTTTTCAAAGGTGCCTGGCTTTTTACATTCAGATGAGTTTTGTTAATGAAATAAATCTAATACAAAAGTTTTTCTTCATTCACTAATTTAAAAATATACTATTCAAAATTATAAAATTAACCAGTTGTGTAATCGAACAACAGTTATTATTCTTTTTTGTGAAGTTTTCATATATTCAATAATTACTGCCATCCTTTTGTTTTAAATAAAGATGGAGTTTTATTTTGTTACGCTAAACATTTTGAAATGTATTTTATATTGTCATTTCATTTCAAACAGATGTCTCACATTAATAACAGGATTTGGGGATGTGTAAAATGTGAAAAGGCGAAATTTTATTTGGAGGACATTTAAAAATATTATTTTTAATTTTGTTGTTCTTTTTGTAAACAAATGAGACTAAAAAATCATTGAATGTGAAACTGAAAATGGTTGGATGACTGTTTCGGTGGACAGTGTAGTCCATTTTTCATTTTGATCGACAAATATCGCATGATCTCATTTAATAATGAATTAAAAAAAAAAAAAAAAAAAAAAACATTTCTAATATATTTATTTATTTACGGTTTATTTATTGCACATTATTATTATTAGAAGTAGTAGCAGTAGCAATAGTAGTAGTAGTAGTAGTAGTAGTAGTTATTTTTTTTATCTTTTATTATTATTGTTGTTCTTATTAAATTGTTTGTATTGTTATTCTCTTGTATTGTTAACAGGAAATAATACATTAGGAGAAAATTCAGTTAAAAAAAAAAAAAAAAAAAAAAAAAAAAAAAAAAACAAAAACATGTATACATTAGGAATATTTCGATATATTTCAAAACAAAAGAGATATATTTATCTCTTTTTATTAACCAAAAATATTGAACTTACCATTACTGACAACTGAATATGTGCAAACCTGGAAAAAAATATATATGCATTAGTGATTCTTATACTTAATAATTCACAGAAAGTTTATAATTATATCCGACCAAAATTATTGAAAGAATGACAAGAAAGCAATAGAACAACAACAATAATAGTAAGAAAAAGAAGAATGACAATAACATCAGTCAGAATAACTAGAAGAAATGTTTGGAGAGAGAGAGAGAGAGAGAGAGAGAGAGAGAGAGAGAGAGAGAGAGAGAGAGAGAGAGAGAGAGAGAGAGAGAGAGAGAGAGATTACTTATAATATAAAATAATTTTTTTTAAACTTACAAGTAAAAGACCACATATTATGAAAATATTCGACGCCATTACTTCATTGTTGTGTTGTTCTTCCGAGTCAGATGGCTGATTTCTCACCTTGCTGTTTGACATGGGTTCATAAACCTGTCGGAATTGATACGTAATAGGAATTCTTTGATTCGATTGGTCCGTAGTCGACTCTATCGATACGAACTCTGGCAAGAATGCGGCGAGGCGTAACCAGCAACAGAAGTCGGTCGATTAAAAATTACCCGGCCTGACTGCTTAACGACGATATTTTTAATGAAAGAGAACAATCGAATGTGATGTTGTCAATATGAATGTGGTTCTATCGATGCACTATAACGATCTACTTTCACAGATCATTATATGATGGATGAAAATGTTTTATTCAACGACGCACCGAACACAGTTTTATTATGGTTTGCATGACATGGTTAAGGACCACTCAGATAGCGAGAGCGAAAACCGCCGCAACATAATTATATTCATTTAGCTTCAGCGAATATCTTAAATTATACATTTACCAATAAAGAATATCAAACTGTTTTCGTTCGCTCCTCATATATATTATTAATGCACTAGAATTACCACTATGTAATCGAAATCGGCGCAAAATGCACTACAATTCACATTTCATATCTTAGCCACCAAGTTTACCTAGGTAACGAAATATTAGTGAAAAGCACGATTCTGTGTAGCAGAACAAGTACCACGAGTTGCATTATTGTAAAGGGATCTATTTGATTGGCACCTTTTTGGTAGCCTTTAAGCGGAATGCGCTTAAGTTGTCGGTGTTATATTGATTATTAGCTCTGCAGAATTGATGGAAAACAAAAATATTTGTTAATCTCTTAACTGAAATGGCTTTGATCACATATCATTTCTACTGATTTATTTTTACCAAATTTCTTCAATTTTTATTAGGACTTATTATTTCTTCCTTGTTAAAACAATTATTATGTCTGTTGCTATGCTTTAATACTGTTGACATGTATATGCAGAATGCTGTATGAAAAACATACGTATCTTATATACCGTTTGAAAATAACCATGTCTGTTTAAAAATATAGTGTACATGCTAAACAAATGTATGCATATAAACGTACATATGTATATTATGTACTTATGAAAATAAACATGTATGTCATTGTACAAAAAGTGTACAAAAATAAATGTTTAATATTGTATGAAAATAAACGTATCTATTAGATTCTGACACCAAAACACATAACCTTTCAAAGTAAAATTGATAGAATCATAATATAACTAATATCTGGTAATGTTTCTGGTTATTTTCAAGAGTCTGTGCACTGTCAACCACACCATCATAGCAATAACAACAATAACGGCGACAACAATAATAATAATGATAAAGAGATTTAGAAGCATGCATTACATTTCAGTCAGTTGTATATAACTTGCAAACATAAATCTATTTGGATAAACTGTGGTTGCCAAACTTTGTGGAAGCATACAAAACCTCAAAGATTTTAATATCTCCTTTGGCATAAAAGCGAGTCATATTCTGATTTTTTTCTTGAATGTAAGGTTGTATTCATTAAAATATTTAAAAAACAAGTCAGATTTCTTTGCCATCGACATTAAAGGGGTTCAGAAAAAATAATCTTAATAAATTATATTCAATCTGGCCCCATTTATGGTTCAGGTTTAGACATTTTGTGTTTAAATATAAATTAATTAGATTCTTGTTATAGCAGCATATTGATCCATGGAAAGCAGGGTTACACAAACAGTATTTGTTTCAAGTATTACACTGTGTTTTCATTGTATTTGCAATCTGAATTCTCCAGGTTTATTCGTACAAAATAAAAAACTCTAGCCAGAAACAACTGAATATACAGAAATCCTGTAAGTTAATTCTTGGGTTACTAAAATCCTTATGTCTTTATGTCTATATGTGACAATCTGTCTCTCTGTCTGTATTTATGTGTTTATCTGTGTATGCATGTGTTGAATGTATAGAAATATTCAGTGTTGTCGTTACTGTTGTTATTTTAAAATGCTTCTGAAGCATAATTAGAAACTACTACCCTGAGTTGATTAAATGGGGTGATTTTCTTTCGTTATCTAACCATTAGTAATTTCTTTACCGATAAAACTACGCCTTCTGTCATATGATGTTAAATTATAATCTACATTGTGTTACAAATCCGCTATGTACCAGGATCAAAATAATTGACATTTTATTTAATGATTTGTTTCTTTTTAATATGGTGAAAAATGAAAATAATTGTTAGTGCTATTAATATATCTTTATTGATTAAATCCCATTTTAATTCTGTATAAAACTGTATATTCATAGGGATAGTTCCTAAGTAATATTCTCTACAGTGTGGGGTACACGGAACCAATAACTACTGTTTGTTGTTCCTTGTTGGTCGTTAAAAAATTATTTTCAGTTATATTTATTGTTCTGAATAATGATCTAACCATTAACAGACGATTAATGATTTTAATGCAGTGAAAGATATTTATTTTTTTTTTTTTGATTTTTTGTTCTACCAGCATTCTTTTAATATTTTTATTTTATATAATTAATATTTTCTTTTTTATTTACTAGTAAAATTGCTATTGTCATCCATCACCATTACAGACATTATTACTGTTAAACTGATAATTTTGTTATACTTAAAAACATAAGAAATGATAATATACATAATGATGCATTTATCGATCTGGCCTTTCTTTTCTGTTCCTAACCTTTTCTCTTTTGTTAGATGGATCTAACTTTTCCTGTCATAAGAGGTTTATCTAAACACAAGAATGCGATATCCTTTATATTTATGACACTGTCATAGCAATTCCCTATTAACAGATCAATGAGAATCATTGTCGTATTTTTCTTCTCTTTTTTTTTCGTATATTAAGCACGATAAAAACATGTATTACTGGCAAACATCCCAGTTCGGAATTATGAAAATCGATAAAGAGATAGAAAAAAAAAAGAAAAAAAAAAAGCACTGAATAGAATTTTGTAATACTGGACGAAGCACGCAAACACTTCACCGTCAACACGACAAAGCAGTGATCAACGACAATGGTTATACCAAACAATGAAACAGAGTTTTATCAGAGATGACTTTTGTTTAAAACTCGTTAACTCAGAGGTGAGGCAGCAAATGATAGCTTTGCTACACATTATATAATTATTGCTGTCATCATTAAAAAATCAGTATTGATCAGCAGTGCATCTCTGTATCAAAACTGCTTCGCTACACAATTTTATTGAATGTTTGCCGACGTTAATTTTCGTCTTAATAATAGTACGTATAGAGGTAAAAATTTGGTAGTATACTTTTACTTATAACACATGAATAATAATAAGAAGAATTATGACAGTTTCATGCTGCAACAGAGGTTCTTGATAAGTACCTCCGTGGCATTAATGTAAATCACTGACTTAATAATTTGGGATGTTTCTGTTTCGGTCGGTTTCATTTAGTTTCAAATAGCTGGTAGATCCAATCAACCCGTTAGATAACACATTTTAAATATATTACCTTTTTAACCTCTCTACATGCTGGGATACTTCAGCGGTGATGTAATAGCAGAAGACAAAATCAAAAAATAATAATAATATACATATTATCCCTCGCAGAGAAAAAGTCATAGTGACTTTGTTACTTTGCATTTCTAGGGGGATTTAACTTCTTTATTACATTCTAGTGTATCCATCAATCAACATTCTTGTTTAAAACTGAACATTCCTTGGACAGTAAATCTCAAATTAAATAATTTTCTGATGGATAAAACAAATAATTAGCCATACGCCTATCTGCAACAAACAAATTACGGTTAGCAGTGTATTTTAAACAGTTAGTGTGTTGACAAAAGGATAATTAACTTACTGAGGCTTCCAAGGAGCGATTACGTTCATTGAAATATTTCAGACAGTATTCCCTTTAATAAATAGGTAGTCTTAGAAAAATGGACTAAATGTTCTGAATTCAATATAAAGAAATAAGAAAAGAAAAAAAAAAATCAAATAATATGTCATTGAATTTAGGGATTTAGTAACCAATGAAATAATTATAATGACACCATGATAATATATATATATATATTAATATATATTTATATACATTAAATGATAAATCTAAGCAAATTGTTGTTGATGAATAAACAAAGAAAGTTTATATATATATATATATATATATATATATAATTTTCCATGCTTTCTTAGTTTATTAAGTTAAGCGGAATATTTTAACTGAATGCCATTTCGTGTAGCCTTCGCGTGTTCCTGTTCTGTGACAAAACAAAATATATGACTGTACTGTTAGTGTCCCAGGGACCAAACGCCTTTAAAGTCATGTAATCATGTACAATTTATTTAATAAATACTAACGTCTTCCACAAGAGGAGACAATGCCGAATACTCAGTTTCCTTGCATAATTCTTATTTATTTATTTTATTTATTTATTTTTTTTTAAATTTATTTATCTATTTATATTTATATTTATTTTCATTTTTATTTTATTTTATTTTATTTTTTAATTGTTGTTCCTGTTTTATTGTGGGTTTTTTTGGGTGTAGGTTGGGGTTTGGTGTTTCCTTTTATTATTTATTTATTTATTTATTTATTTATATGATTTTATTTTATATTTTTTTTTTTTTTTTTTTATTATTATTATTTTTTTTTTTTAAATAACTACATTTTCCTTCTGTCAGTAAGATATATTTGGTATACAGTTTCTGATAGAAAACCATAGATCGCATTCTTTGCTACATCCTTGGATGAAATGGAACCTTCTTTAAACAAAGCGGATCATTTGCACAGAAGCATCTACAGTGACGTCAAATTTCGTAGATAAACAACATTAATATGTCTTCTGCGCAATCGCTGTCAAGTCTGTTTAATTATTACTGAAGTCCATCAAGTGACGGTAATCGAGGTAATTGATGGTGCATTTACATAACTGCCATTTTAAAAGCAAATACCCTAGCACTGGGCTATGGGAATGTAACAAATCAGTTCACGAAGTGGTGTATGGTGGCTAAATAATTAGAAGCAGGGAAGAGATGTATCACTAATAGGTCGCATAAAGATATATCTACTTCTACGCCCTAAAACTGAATATCAAAGGATATGTACGTGCTTTCATCTGTGTACGATATGTATATAAAAAATATCTTATAGACTATTAGGACAGAGCTGGGTTAAGATTTTGTAGGCCCCGGCTTCAGTCAGTGTATGATATTTATCTACATTCTTCAGCCAAGAGTTACGAACTTCGATATACTATTTAACTAAACCATCACTCTTAAACTGATATTTAGAGGTGTCCGAATTTTAAAGTACGTAACGTAGTTCATTCGAAGACAAACAGAGAAAGAGGTGACAATACAATAGTCAGAAGTTGTTTGTTATTATTGTATATATTACGTTC
Source organism: Chrysomallon squamiferum (assembly GCA_012295275.1). Classification (NCBI taxonomy): domain Eukaryota; kingdom Metazoa; phylum Mollusca; class Gastropoda; order Neomphalida; family Peltospiridae; genus Chrysomallon; species Chrysomallon squamiferum. The sequence continues at coordinate 18,484,858 of CM022679.1, forward strand.
TTTATAGTAAAAATTCACTAATCTTTATTTATATTAAATTTGTTTTCTCTCCTCTATTAAGCAACGGCATTTCGAATTATATGATTTTCCTGTATGAATAAAACCTACGCATATTTTAATAAAATGTATGTAGATGGTTGTATGATATGAACAAATTCTGAATCCTATCCAAGTACACTGAACTTACTTTCAAATCTTTAAACTGTTACATTGTGTTTAATAATAGCTGTTATTCTATTGGTTTGATACCGCAAAAATTAAAAATTTCAATGAGAAGTTTTATAATAAAAATGTGTCTATAAGATAGTAACTGCCAGGATGATTTGATTTGATCATATATATGAATGCTTTATAAACCCTCTAGATGATTCAGAAAGAAACTGTTCTAAATATGCAGTAATTGTAAATGATTAAAAAAAATAATAATAATTAAAAAAATATTAATTATGGGTGTGCATCATGGAAAGAGTAGAACAAAAATAATAAAGTAAATAATTTAGTTGTTTGTTTTCTTGTAAATTATTACAAAATATGCACCGTTGTGATGTGTTATTTATATAGTAGATATATTTTACTGTAGCAATTTAAAATTTTACTAATTCTTATTGTAGTGTTCTAAACGCCTATATCTCCTAGACATGATAACAAGCACCTTAGGCGCTGGCACCGTGACGGTGATTTGAACAGGTTCATAAACTTAATACTGTGTTGTTTTTTTTGTTGTCTTTTTATACTTTTTAACAACGATTATGTACGTTTGTTGTCAGAGTTTGCTTCTGCAAGTTTTTTTCACTAGTCGTTTTCAGTATCTGCAATCTGCTCCATATGAATTTCTTTTTTATTGTTGAAATGGTGAACAATATCAAAGTACGTCAGAAAACAATAAAACAGAATTATTATTATTATTTTAAATTTATTCTTGGTTTAATTCAGCGACACATGCATACATACCTACAGTTTTTTCACGCCTGTTTATAAACTGGCTCATCTGTCATAACAGTGAATGCACTAAAACCATTATGACGTTAGAAACCTATCAGAGCATACCAGCTGCTAGTGAGCTTTTTTTCTAGCATACTCGTCATTATATTCATTACACACGTGATCAAAATGATGGTATATTGCATATGACATATTTACAGCTGTAAACAACATAATACTTTTTTAAATATCTATATCAAGCAAAGTGACATGCACAAAATATATTTTTCGATTATTATTTTGTATATGATAGGCAAAATTTAAAACGTTCATCAGCTTATTTCGCAAGTTCCTTTCTAATATCATCTTCTAAATTGAGTGGAAGAACTTTCGGGTGAAATCGTTTTACAGCTTGACCTTTCTTGTTGATTAAGAAGCTTTCAAAATTCCAGATGACGTCACCTTCTCTGATTGGAGTGTAATAGAGATCTGTTTTAAATGCTTTTTGAGTCTGCGCACAATATTTCTACGGCGGAGGTGGAAAGAAGAAGAAGAATGAAAAAAAAGATTTAGAAAAATAAAAAAATATTAAAACGTGTCATGTACTTTTAAAATAGTAAGATCATACTTATTTTGAAGGATTATTTCACTGAAAATAATTCGTTATGTCAACATTTAATACATATGAAAGTGAGTAATTAAATAAAGTCACTAAAAGATACTCAACAGAAACTGAAAAACATGATTTACATGTATTTCCATTATCTAAAATATAATATTTAGACATCTGTAATAATAATAATAATAATAATAATAATAATAATAATAATAATAATAATAATTTATATATTTCACTTATTTATATATTTAATGTATATCAGAATCAATGTGGATATATAACTTAAAAATAATATTTGATGCTATATGTTACCTTCAGATAATTGTACAGAGGATGTTCGTTGTTTCCATTTACTTCGATTTTCTGAAACATCTGGAAATTTGGAACAAAACCCCCTCCTGGCCTTACGTATTTGATGCCGTTTAATATTTCGAAAGCACCATCCCCTGGTTCTTGCTAAAAACAGTCAAAGCGGAATGTTAACTGTGGTGATGAAAGTAATAATAAGTGATATCATTGTAATTAACTATATAGCAAGTGAAAAAAATGATGGATACGATGCCGATAAGACAAGTGAAATGTAAGAAAGGAAAATAGAAGCAACACCAACAACGACGTTCTCGGTAATAGCTCTGACATTAAATAAAATAAAATGCCATGAGGAAATTTAAATTTTGGTATAACAAATTTTTAAACAAAATATTACTACTACTACTACTACTACTACTATTATTATTATTATTATTATTATTATTATTATTATTATTATTATTATACTTCTTTTTTTATTTCCTTTGTTCTTTGTGAGCAAACTAACCAACAATAATAATTAAATAAATTACTAAAAACAAAAAATAATAACAACCACAACTTAAATCACATTTAACGTGTGTAACTGCAAATTAACAACATACCTGACCAAACTGATTGCAAGGAAAGCCGAGAACTTCGAAACCCTTGTTCTGGAACATATTTTGTAGTGCATTCAGTCCCTTATAATGGGTAACAGTTAATCCTCAGTATGTCGCCACATTGGCGATGAGGACAACTTTTCCCTTGTACTTACTAAGAGAAATATTATGCTTTTGAAAAATGTCTGGGATGCTGAAATCATAGATATTCTCCGATGATAAAGACTGTTCGCAGACAATTTTTTGCCCACTGCTTAAACATGCCAAACTCAGCAATGCTCCAAGAAAAATAGCTCTAGGAGGCCCCATTTTCTAGAACACTGTAAAATGTATTTGAGAGAAAATGAATACAATGCACACTGGGAGACAGAGAGAGAAAAAAATGTTCACTCAAATGTTGCAGAAAATAGCTACAGCTTACTGGTCATGTGATGTTTCGTTATCTTTTCCAGTCACGATCTACCCGTGTCACAACAAAGGAGAATTTTTTTTTTTTATTTTTTTTTATATCTGCTCTGTCATCCAGTGAACTTCTTTTAACAAACTGACCTTTACTACAAGCAACTAGTTATATGAACCGCCCGGCAGTTACTTCAGAGCTGTACGCTTGAAACTGCTATTTATAGAATAATGTTATTACCAGGCTGCGCACTAGTAACACTGAACATTTTGTAGCATTTATTAAGTAATACTAATTAAAGTACTGACATTAATTGAATTACTGACACTTTTTTCTTCCTTTTTAATTTGTTTTATTAAAACATAACAGCAGTTATAGCAGAGTTGTGGTTATAGTAGTTGCTGCAATAACTGGAAGTTAGTTACAGCAGTAGTAGTAATCAGAATAAAATTACTTGACAACTTAACGTATACACTGCGATGTAGAGAAATATAAACCACTCATATCGTGCTCACTATGGTTATTATCTGATGATAAAGGTTAGCTAATTATGTGTTTCTTTGTTGATGTGAGGCATGTATATATATATATATATATATATATCATGGATAACGTGTTTTTGAAACATGACAGTGTTACATGCTCAAGAAATTGGTTACTGTCGTTTCTCCCTATCGCTGAAAGCTCTACATATATATCGTTTGTTCTCATAATTTTCATGTAAAATTAATAAAAATTTGATGTTATTTATGATATAAGAGTGACCAATTTATTTTGCTATTCTGTTTGTTACGAATGACTTAAGATTTAAAAATTTTATATGGAAAGTAAATGTGCTTGCATTCACAATGTATAAAAACAGTTATTGCCGTATCATTACACACTACAAATAACAAAATACTTTAAAATTAGGCAATAAATTATTTTTATACCAGTTTAGCAATGGTGCATACTGAAAACAGTTGAAAAGGTAGTTTGATTAAAGCACGGCCACCTTCAACATTACAATATTACAATATTACAATATTAGTAAATTAAATACTACATACTATGCTACTACTGCTACTACTATATGCTTTTTGTAACATGAAAAATCAACTTAAAACATAAAATCTGTATATAGAACAGAATTACCTGGAGATGCATTATAGTATAAATTGAGAGAAACATTCAGTTACTTAATAAAACGTGACTACATATATATTTATAGATCGTTAGTTCAGGTATTGCATCAGATACGCGTTATTCGAACTACTGACCTAGAATGACGCTGCATTCTTTTTGGATATTATCTACAAATATACATATACCAACTCAGCAAATTATTCAGACTGATATTTTCAAAATTTAATCTATATATATATATATATATATCAGTGTGATAGGACCGGTCAGTAGCACTGTATCTCACAGTACAAATGGCGTTCTGTATTCATGCTAATGTATACTTGTGTGCGTGCGTGCGTGCATGGTGCGTGCGTGCGCATCGTCTAAAATTCTTCGTAAGATAAATTTAGCAACCAAACATTTGACATATAATATCCTACTAGTTTTTATGAATTTTAATTGTATTAAATTTTGACTATTGACCATATTACTACTAATACTGTAGTCCGGCAGAAGTACAGTGGAACCTCGTTTTGGCACCTAAATGTTGTTTTTGTTGTTTTTTTAGTGTTGATAATTGATGTTTAGAGCATACTTATACTGAAACTGCCCGGTGACGTTTTCTCAGTCTTGAGCAATTTATCCTAGGAGGCTAAATCCAAAATGGCCGCCAAAAATACGGTTTTACTCCTATTTTCGTAACTAGATCAGATAGAAACATGAACGAAAGGTCGTTTTATATGTTTTCAGACATAAAACATCTAATGCAGCTATGTTTGATTCCAGTAAAATACAAATAAATCAAGATATAACCATAAAGGGATGAAGATGTGGCTGTTTTAATTAAAATTAAACTCCTATTGGTCTTTTAATACACTATATATGTTATCATAGGCTAATAAGTAATAGGCAGATAAGAAATAATTAATTATTGAAGTGCATAGTATTTTTGGCTGGTTCAATTACTTAACACATCGTAAGACCTATCTGGGATGATTTGGAACTGGATTGTTCAGCTAACAGTGACAGAGAGCACAATCCTTTGTCCCTAGCATGTAGACATGACTGGCACTGCCCTGCTGCATCATCATTAGCAGTGATCCTTCTATACCCAGAAATGATAGGTTAAGTCCACTTTTCATAACTTACAGGTCAGTGTTCTTTCCAGTGTCGAAACAGCAACCAGTAGTGTCACGTTGTCTTAAGAGTTTGGCAGTGGGATTTGTAACATACTATTCTCACTTGCTTTGATGGGATAATTATGCAGTGTAGTCTGAGTCCCTAACGGCGTATTTGTTTAATATATATAACTTAAAATTTATATTAACATAATTCTCTCGTTACCGATTCCTTCTTTAAATAGATTTCAGTTGGCTCATTCCGTATTTTAACATATTATATTGAATTCAGAACATGTAGTCCATTTTTCTAAGGCTACCTTTTGATATTCCAGTTATGAAAGGAAATACTGTATGAAATATTTCCACAATAATTTAGTTTATTTTCGTTTGTGTAATTACAAGGTACTTCGGAATTAATTAATATGTCAAGCTGTCTTTCTGTTGTGTTATTTATCTCGTGGATGAGGATATTATTATGCCATCATGTAATAAATTACTGTCTAAATTTGAATGTGTTAATCCGTGTCATAGTGCCCCTAGACTCTGATAACGAGCATCTAAGCCATGTGCAGTGACCATGTTCTGTCCACCATTGCTGATCTCAGAGTGATGTCTTGGAATGTGATGATCAGCTTGTGATTCTATGAACGGTTTCGACAGAACGACACGTCTCGTATGAGATCAGTGCAATTTGTGTCAGTGAGCTGCTTCTTGTTTTCAGTGACAGTCAGAATTTTTTTTCGGCTCCATAGTTACTTTCAGCTGCAGAACTGTTTCAGTGTTTCTCAGTTTCTTGACATATCTTATGTGCTGTATTCACAGTACTAATCAAACACGAGCTTGTTCTCCGATTTTGACTAATAGATATCACCAAAGGAGAACAGAGCCATTGATTGTGATGCCTGTGTTTAGTCTATTAATCGATGAGACTTGCGCTTGACAATGTTTACCACTGCTTCATGACGACTCACTAAATCAAAAGAATTGAAACTCATCTCCAGCTTGTGTCTCTGTCATTCCTGCCTCTGGAGATCTTATTCTCTTTAAATATATTCTCCACCATCATCGAACATTCCATTGAGGCTGGACTCCAATTTCTTGAAAGTGTGAAGACTTAAGTTTTATGCTTTGAGTGTTACAGTAAAGATAATAAAGGAATATTTAACAGTGTTGTGAGTTCTTTGAATGTTGAATAAATATTACTTTTAGAAGCTAAAGATCAAGTGCCAAGAAAAGTCTTAGCTACTTGAGAAAATGCAAGAAAGGACAAGTATACAATTCAGACAGATTAAGACGCTTAGCATATAAACTATAATAACGGCATTGTTACTTTACTGAAGGCTCTCCTGAGATTAAGTGAAAGATTATTTCATTTATGAATGCTGAATCAGTACTTTAATTTAAATAAGAAGGGGGGGGTGAAAGAAAAAAATCTAAGACAGTTACGTTCAGCTCTGAAGCATATAAAAAATAATCATTCATTATTTGGTTTCCTCCTTGAATTTTCAACAATGAATAATGAAAACGTTTATACAGCAGAACGAAGTTTCAATTAGATTTACTCGGATGAGAAAAAGACGGAATTTAGGACGGCTTTAATACTGAAATAGGAATACGGATTTATCTGTGAAATACCTAAATAAATTTTTCCAACATCAATCATAATATCGCCAACATGAATCAGATCGCCAGTGAGAGGAATGACTAAAGAGATGTGCTCTCGCGAATTCTTTTATATGCACAACTTTGAAGCGTTGATGGGAAGGTTACGCGTTATGAAAGCTTTAAACCATTTTTTCACTGGACTTGCAAATAAATATTCATCCAAACCCGTACTATTTGTCAGTGTGTATATTTCATTTATTTATCGATCATACTTATTTCATAGTGGATATTTAGCTGTCCAAAGGTTCTTCAACGGCAAGAATAATAATTATTATAAATTATTGACTGACAGTGTATCTGTATATTACAATTTAAAACAAAAAGAAAGAAAAAAAAAAAAAAAAAAAAAATTCGCCTCACCAAAACAAAATAAATAAAATAAAATAAAATAAAATAAAATAACATAACATAAAATAAAAATCCATTTAACAAACAAAAGAAGATATTGTATACGACAATGACAGCGGAAGATGATAATATATAATTTTTATGTTCAGATATAATTTGTAGAATCGAATTATAATGGAAATTAAATGGTAATCGAGCAGTTAGATTTTATTAGCTAAAAAAAACTACCCACCCCCTTATATTAAACTATACGAACCCACTATCGCTTGTGTAACTTAGAATCGGCCAATATTTCCAACGTTAAAACAGTCACCATGCTTTTGCGATAAACGATGTGCATACAAACAAGTTCCTAGTAACCAAAACAAGTCTAATGATCTTAAAAGAGCATTAATATCTGTTTGTTTTCTGGGGTGTTTTTTACAATTGTAGATGGCGTTTTATTTAATTTAATTTAATTTTATAAATACAGCTGTCCCGAATGTAATAACGTGCCTACCTTTCCACAAATAGACCTGAGGTTACAGTTAACGTGTACGGTAACACGGGTTACTCGAGCACTTGACTACTAAGTAGCTGGTGAGGCGGAAAACACTGGTCAATTTTACAAGCTGAACAATCGAATGTGCGTTTATACAATTTTATATGCATCTTTATCGCAGAACTAACAGTAAAACTGAAAGATCGTAGCAATATATTGAGTAAAATCTTTGATAACATGGGATAGACCCTACCTGTAAAATTATCAACTATCTCTTTACTTATAGGAGCAGTCTACGATGCTAAGGTTAAATAACAAAAAATTAAATACTTAAATTAAAACAACTCTGCAATGGTTCCTGAGTAAATCACCAACGTGACGTCATCACAAAAGGAAAGAGAAACATTTCGCAATGTTGGACTAATTTTGATTATGCATTTTTATCATATGTAATTTATGAAATACAAATATCTTACATTCCACCAAGAATGAAATATTACTTGCAAAAATTATTATTATTATTATTATTTGTTTGTCGTTTTTGTTTTGGTTTTTTTTTTTTTTTTTTTGTCAAATGTCGTATTCGTGCGCGCCCACATTTTTGAGCGTATGTCTTCTGGCTAGAGTATAAGAACCAAAATTTGCGTAATTACTGCACTGGGAGTCAAATTCTGATTTTAAGTGTGAGAGTTCCAAATGGTCTGAATAATCCGCAACAAGTTAGTAAACCTCGTACTAGAGGAAACCTAAATATAAGGGTTTTTGTTATAATTGAAAATGCTACTAAATGACTTGTACAACTGTATGCATGCTACTTAAGAGTCCAGGAATGTAACGAAGTAAATATAATTCTGTGTGTGTGTGGTTGTTTGTGTGAACGCATATGCTTAAAAGAAATAAAGAAGGAAATTAAACCATTAAACAAATTAAATTTATTTCACAAGTTTACTGTATTATGATTGACAGAATGAGGACAATTTAATTTTTTATAAGTACCTATTAATAAAACAATAACTCTGTATAAAAACAATGTCGATGAATGTGTTAAATATAAAATCCCAAACTTTTAGAACAATTTGCAAGAAAACACTCGTAGGTACAAAAAGAATGAAATAACGAATAAAGTTAAGTAACCGGGTTTCTTACAAGTTTTACGACTAATTACAATGCAGTGTCTACCGTTCAAAGGTAAAGAAAATTTAAGATTTTGATCACTTCACTAAAGTATAAACATAAACTATCAATGAAACATGAACATTTATAATTCATTTACCCTGATTAATACAAACTTAATTTTAAAGTGGCAACATAAAAGATTTAAAAAGTTAGAATATTAATAAGGGAAATGTGAAGAAACAAAACATATACAAAAGCAAGATTACATATGCAAAATTACATGAAGTTACGCAATGATGGTTAGATTAATTATTAACGATACTGACAAGTAACCAGGGCTCGAAATGGCCAGTCGCCGAAGCTCCGATTGGGCGACGGGACTTTAGAAATATTATTTCGGCGACTTTTTTTCTTTTCTTTTTTTCTGTAAGTTGTAATACAAGAGCCACTATTAATAATTTTATCGCTAATATTTATTTTACATAAAAGGTTTGCTCAATTGGTACCGGATCAATTATCCGGACTCCTTGGGGCCTAGACATTTCGCATTTCTGGATTTTCCGGTTTTCTGGTACCAAGGCATCTAAATATGTAAATAATTAGGCATAAACATTTTAAAATTAAATCCATAAAGAACTAACGATATACAACTGTAAACAATGCGGCGAGTGAATAAACGACACGCAAACTATGAAAATAGCGTCGGGATAAAACTTCCGGTTTTCTGGTCTTTCAGAATGCCGGATAATTGGTCCGGAACCTAGAGTTCGATAAACTGAACCTATCGGTTTATCTTAATTTGCCAAATCTATTTATAAACACTAATTTTGTAGACCGGACCGGATATGCATGTAGTTAACTGTAGTTTTGATAAACAAAACCGTGAGTCTCGCTGATCGAGTATCATAAAACTGATCGTGACCATTCGGATCATCTTGGCCGAATACGCGGACAAATCCGAATCTTCCCGAATGCCGTCTTAGCTTGTCATGTGCTTCGCTGTGTTCCGATTTCATTTTCATTTTCTTTTCTTTTTTGGAATTGCTTTGTTTGACAAAGAATTTCAGTATCCCATGTGCTGGTATATTTGCATTAAGTGACTCTTCGATGCATACTTTTAAATCTTACTTCAAAAGTTAATGACCAAGTAAACGTTTTCCTTCACTTAAAAACTGAAATACGAATACTGCTTGTTTGGGCTACCAAAAAAAACCTAAAAAAAACTTGGGCACTGAATATTTTTTAAACGAATATTTAGCTGCCTTAATTTGTTATTTGGGCCACCACACATTTCACACGAGTTTTGAGCCCTGAGTATGTATGACAAGAATATGGAAACAAAAATTCATACCAAGCTGAATATAATAAAAGGCAAATCTATGAAAAGCTCAAAAGAATTGTAATATTTGCTTCTTTGTTCAATTAAATTGACATTAGTTGCTACATACCAAATTTAGTAATACAGGCCACAGGCACTAGCAAATAACTAGTTTAAGAACAGACTGAAGATGTTGAGACTAGCTCTTAAACATTAAAGAAAACAACTCATAACTAGTATCACAGGAAGTTTCGATTAGAAAGCCAAGTTTCTTCACTTTAATACAAATCATGCTGTTTCTGTAGTCTAAGTTGCTATATCTCACAGTTACAGTGAGTACGAGCTGTATATAGCAGTTTCAGATATTAAAGTTAAATAACAAAAACACCATCAAGCATTTAAGAGATACAAGTTTCAGAAAATACAAATACTACTTCAACAGGACAGATATGATGCTTTCCCATCAAATGATATTAATGTGGATGTGTGTTAATTATCAGGAAAATCAGATTTTTTATGGATGAGTTGAACATGACGGGAACTATAAACTATTTTTGCAATGAATATATCCTCGGAGACATCAACCAGATGTTAATATTTAATAATTTGAAAATTCACCCATTTATTCTGAATATGTAGAGACAACTTAGTAGAATAATAATGTTAATTGCATTTAAATTATTTTTCTAAACAGTCCTAGTCAGAAATATTAATTTAATAGCTTATTTTTTTATAACTAACCAATGCAGCTAATAAGCTGCATTAGCTGGTTATAAAAAAAATAAGCTGCTCAGTGCAGGGATAAATGGAAAAAGCAAAGCAAAGCCATTTAAATAACATATTATACGTACTCTACTGAACAAAGAAACTAAAACTAATTAGTTGATTAAAAATAAAATTATTAAATGTTATTTAGATGTGTGTGTGTGTGTGTGTGTGTGTGTGTGTGTGTGGAAAGCAAATAATATAAAAAGATGAAGATAAAATATGTAATGTATAAAAATATTAAATTAAAAAAAAGAAAAACTAATTTAGCTTTATATATCAGCTGTATAACAATACCATAGCAACAACAACAACAATGTAATCTAAACTATAGAGTCAGTAATGATAGGGCACAACAAACTCTTCTGAAAATATTCTCTTTCCAACTGTTCATTCACTGTCCATGGTATAAGTATAATACCCAACTTTTTCCAAAAAATACAGGTCTCTCTGTGCAAAAAAAACCAAAAAAAAGCACACACACACATTATATATATATATATATATATATATATATAAATAAAATATACTGGTACCGGACCAATTATCTGGTGTCTTGAAATCTGGAACTACTCTTTCAAGCTGTGTGGTGTTCATTCACTTGCTGCACTGTTTACGTATCGAGTTGACACAGTTGTGTATCGTTAATTTTCTTTATGTTTTTAATTTTAAAATGTTTATGCTTAATTATTTACATATTTAGATGCACTGGTACCAGAAATCCAGAATGCTTCAGGCCACAAGGAGTCTGGATAGTTGGTCCGGTACCTCTCTCTCTATATATACATATGTATATAAATACACACACATACACAAAGTTATTAAAATAGAAAGACAAAACAATTTTTAATACTATTTACTCAAACAAAAACCAAAAATACTGGATAAAATGATTTTACAGATACTTGCAGTATTTTTATGCAGTATTAAGATTCCGTAAGTGAGATAACTTTGCACAGAAAAATGTTTTCTCTTTAAATGTATTTTCTGCAAATGGAGTTAAGAGCTTGCTCTAAAAGAAATATCTTAACAACTACTTTTGAGCTCTGTAAACAATGTATTTAATTACTATTATAATACAAACCTAGACAAATCATCTTTACAAATTAAGGTAAATGAATTTCCACACAAGTACCAGATCCATGCGTAATGTGACCATTCAAGCAACACATCTAGCAGAGGAGCTAATAATGTTTTCCACCAGTTCGTCTCATTTGACATCTTCTTGTTCAGAAACTGTAGTGCATTGTGACGCAATGTCAATCCAGTCATTATATGGGGATCTTTTTTTCGGACCTATTCAAAATGAAAGAATAACTGTATTATACAGAAAACAATTATTATAAATGTTCATACTTAATTAATGAACCACATTTAATAATAATAACATTGCCCACAGTGATTTTTAATTCTAAATAATAATAATAAAATACATTTATTTTTATTTTCTACTTGAGCAAAAAATGGTAAGGTAAAAATCAGAATTGATCTAAGAATTAATTAATATGACCATCACATACTTTGTACATGTCTTTTTAAGATCAGCTTTATAATAAGCTTAATATCAAACATTTTAATTTCATTCAGATGCAGTTTTCCAAACAAACCCTGACCAAATAACTTATTTGAGATTGGTAATTGAATTATAAAATTATGGATGTGGTGATGATATGTTAGCTAAAAAAAAAAAAAAAAAAAAAAAAAAAAAAAAAAAAAAAAAATTGAATTGTAAGCATAGAAGTACAGGTTTGATGTACATCTATGGATGTGATTAATTAATTACCAGTTATAACATTTCAACACAATTTGTACATTTGTTCTCTTAATCGAAGGGCAATGGAAGCAATACTGACAGCAAAATAAAAGAAATGTTGAAAAAAGAAATGCTACATGATAATGTAGCTATTTGGAAAGCAGGGTTTGTCTTTGGATATTTTTTCCTGGAAGAGTTCTATACACATATGGGTATGATGAAATACCTACCGCATATATAATAAGAGGAAAGAATGAACAAACGATGGCCTTACTGTACAGTTGGGGATTCTTCTTAAAGAGGTCACACAAGAGGATGGCTGTCTAAAATAAAACAAACATTTTCATACTAGTTGATCAAGGATCAAAACTTTCAGTGATTTATATTTTTCACATATTTTCTTTTATATGGTAGATTCTGGATTTAAAAGACTAATAGGGAGGTTCAATGTTTCTCACGTCAGGTAAATCACCAATGTTATAAAATGACAATATTTTATTATTATAACAATGGAATTTTTATTATTTTATTATTATTGAATGAAATATTTCAAGTACTCCCTTATTTTTGTTTTATTTATTTATTTACTTTAAATAAATAAATAAAACCTTTTTTAGTTTATAGATCAGTAGTGATAAATGAATATACATCTTCAAAATTATAAGAAACAGATAAATTTGATACAAATATTATTTCGGTCAAAGTTAATAATTACCATCAGTATTGAAATATGTGTATCTGATGTTATATATTAAAAAATAGTCCAAAGTGATTTTCTTATCCCAATTACAGTGAAGTAAAATTTTAAGTTGTCAGTCAAATAGTTACAATGTTACAATTTTTTTTAATACTTAATTTTTTGGTGCAATTTGCTTATTTGGTAATGCCATATTATGTGTTGCAAATACACATTGTTTTTCTTTTTTTACACTGATGTGTTAGGCCAAACTTTCTAATACCATAACTTGTTTGTAGGTTATTCACATGGTTCACATTTAAATTTTGAAAATTTGTAAATGCACTTCTACTTGAACCACAAACACAGTTTGTAAATTATATTAAACTAAGTGAAAAGATCTAGATGATGAAATACATTTAGAAAGGATAAATTAGAACTTCTAAAATGTTAACTTTTAGGGGGAATTAACCTTTTTCTTTTAACAGATTGCATTTTTCTTCAGCATCGAGCTCTTTCACAGAGCTAGTAAAGGGTATATAATAAAGATAACTTGTTGAGTGCTCTTTCCTAACAAATGGGGCTCAAAGCACTTCACAATGAGAGATCTGGATGGATAATGAATCATATTATAATAATACTCTAAACATTTACATACATTAAATGTTGATGTGAATATAAAGGAGCAGAAGTTGAATTTCACTTTGATAAGGTTTAAGGAGTGACGGATGATAACATAAATTGTGAGAGCCTATTTGAGTATTATGAAGCAAATGTCAAACCAAAGTGGAGAATGAATAAGGAAATGTGTACTGAGTGACCTATTACTTTATTATCTATTATGGATGTAGTACATTTTGGACCAAGTTTCCAATATAACAAGCTTCATTTTTCCCACTGACACTAATTAACCATACATATTCCATCATCTTTTCCAATATTTGTTTCCAAGGCATTGCCATAACTGAGAAGATTCTTAGATCACAACATGAAACAAGAAACTGAAATCAGATTATGAAGCTAAGAGACAAAACTTCTGTTTGGCTGAGTTTGTTTGAAGAAAGTCATGGCAATAAGCACTGGTTGGCAAACACATACTGCTCACATGACAAATCATGCCACACCAGGAACAAAGAAAGATAAATAAATATATAAACCTTACTAATAGGTCCACAAACCTGCCAACCAAGTGAGTTATTTTCCACCCATATATAGGGGCATACTGTATGCATGTATGTATGGTCAAAACCCTTTAAAATGTTGCACTGGCAGCAAGAGGTTCTTATAGATAGGATGTTACAAATCAGTCTGAATGACACATGGAAATACCCAGTCCTTCACATTATTTTATGTGTAATTAGAATTGTTGAATGCAGTGAATAGAATATTCCTTTCCTTTTTATTAAAATCTGTTAGGAAAAAAGATAAATCTGGGTTAACAATCATATGAACAAATGGACTTCAATATTCTTGATCATTTTAAAAAATAGTGTAAATAGTTTCTTGATATGCTTGACAAAATGTTCAGTGATGTCTTAACTGTTGTAAATAGGATTAGAAAGGTACTAACACTGCATGACGTGTTACCATGAAGGGGTTATTGCTGCATGATTTGACACCCTAATGATAAATTCTAATGTAATATTGTTAACGCTGAATTTATTGTTTTCTTATTTTATGGGATTGTGGAGCAGATTATTAAATTTGGATCATAAGATTATTAAATATCAGTTTAAATTAAATGGTTCAATTTCATATCTCAGGTTTAGATGTAAATATAATTCAATTATAATAAAGTAATAATAATACTAGCATTAGAAACAAATATAACCAATAAATAAACAACAATATTAACAAGTTAACAATAACAACAACAAAAGCAAACGGTAATGGAAAAAAAAGCATAATGGTGTCATTGTCAGTCAACAGACTTTACAGTGTCTCATGGTGACTAATGATATTCAGGCTGATAATGATTATCAGATATAAAACAGTAACAAAGTACATGAACTCTGTACCTCTCTATTCTTTGAAATGAAATCATTTTTGTTTGTTTACTACATGTCACTCAATAAATACCTTTAACCTATTTACGGTGATTGAAAAATAATGAAGATTCATAAATGGAGCAGTGGTCACTAATTAAATGTATACATGTATCCTGCAATCATTGTAAATAGATAGGATGACTAGATAAATTTATATATTTTGGTCACTGACCTAAAATTTAGTTTTTCGGGGAGTGCATTATCATACATATTGTTTAAAGTTATTTTGTGTGTTAAACTGCTGGTTAAGATCTGAAAAAAAACATTTGAAAACAGTTTTCATTTAAAAAAATAACAAATATTTTATTTTGATGTATAGTTTATGTAAGCAAAAATTAATTCAATAAGTGAACGTGGTGAGTTGAAAAATAAAACAGTTAAATTCATTTAGTTTTTGTATTATATAATATTGAAAGATGAAAAATAATTGCTTGTCACAACCTTAAGTTGATAATTTATCCTGTACAGATTGAATTTTTGAAAAATAAAGCTGATATTTAATGATAGTAGCCAGTTATTCCACACATATGTATGTATGTGTATATGCATGTACGATATGGATGGATAAATGAACAGATGGACACAGACATACAACCACACACACACACAGAGGCATATATTAACATGGAATTTATATAGTATGTACATTAAAACACTTTATTATTATTTGTTGTTTTGCTGTTGTTGCATAAAGCTGTTGCATCACATTATTCTTTAATGTCCTTCAGCAAATTTTTATACTAGGAAAAATGTTAGTATTTAAAATTCAAATACTATTATAAATATACAAATATTATTATATATAAATAAAAATAACCTGGAAGAAATAAACCGATATAAATGGAAAAATTAATTATAAGAAATAATAAAATTCTAGTACAATAAAACAATTTCAAAAATTATCTGTATGATAAAGATAATAAAATAAAATAAAATAAAACTGATAAAAGGAAAATCCAAGCTTTGACTAAAATATTTACCTTTTCTGGTTTTGATTTGCAATCTATATAAACAGTGAGATCTTCTTCTAAACATGTTGTTAGACATTCCTCTAGTGTTGGAATTTTTACAGGACCAGATGTTTCTCTTTAATGCATGAAAAAAAAGGGGAAAAAACCCCCCCAAAATATTAGAAATAATTAAAAGTCACAAAACATCAAGAATAAAGGAAATATTTATTGTATACAGAAATATTATAAAACTGAAACTAACAGTTTGACCCCTAGAGTGTATATCTCAAGTGCTATAAAAATAATATTAAAGGCTTTTTCCAGTTCCATTAATTTTTTCTACATGCCATTTTGTTTTCCATTGCAGATTTTCCTTACCATAATATACCGTACCTAAATATAATACTGAATTAATCTGTGTTCATTTTTGCTTCCACACATTCAGAGTACAGAAGCATGTTGTTAATGACACTATACATGGTTAAAATATAAAATGTAACAAGTGGCACAAATTACTGCAGATATACACTGATCTACAAATTAAAACACAATAAAAAGTGTAAACTATTACATTATTTATTAAATGACTGCTATGATGAATTTAAAAATAAGAGAGAGATACAGAAAACTTTTGATTTATTTGTTTACTTATTTATTTATGTTGCTTTTATGTTGCTTTTTTTTGGACATGCTGGGGTATGAATTTTAAATGAAGATTGAATAGAAAAATTACCTGCACTGATGAGTTGCCGCTGCATCTAGTCTTGAAATTTCCTCATATGTCATTTCAGAAATATAGCCATGTTCACCAGTTGTACGATCCACAGTCAAGTCATGAAACAAAATACCTATACCATCTGATGTGAATGCCATATCAACCTCGACACCCTGGGCCCCATTCTGTTTAGCCTATAACAATTTTATCAAATTTAATATTTTCATCATTTAAATGTTTTAAATGCAGATTGGTTTTCAGCTTATTTGTTTGACATATAAAGTTTAGAGAGAGAGAGAGAGAGAGAGAGAGAGAGAGAGAGAGAGAGAGAGAGAGACTTAAAAAATATTTTTGTCACACACATACACAAATGCTGTATAATTATTAGTACTATTTTCTATCACCAATAAAGGCAATATAACACCATAATAACTGAATATATAAATATACATGAACTAACAGCAAATATCTTTTAAGAATATCATCAGGTCCATATGACAAGTATTCAGAAAACTTTGTTATTTTTTTTTAACCCATGAATAACAAGGCACAAGAAAAGATTAAGGAGAGAACTTTCGAACCTCTTTAATTGCCTCCAGTGTATTTTCTGGATACCTGTAATCGCCTCCTCTGTGAAAAATTGGTGAAAGCTGCAATGAATTATCTGCGCCTGATTCTAATCCAAGTCGGTCGTAAACAGAGTTCAGTTCTAGTTGTTGAATTCGATAATAACGCAAAGCAATCAAAAGTAAAATAGTTGCAGTTATTCCAAAGTTGAAATTCACAACAGCTGTGAAGAAAAATAATATAAAAATGGCATTAGTAGCCAAAGTATAAGTTCTGAAATATGTCGACATGCTGAACGATGTGTCTGTGACACCGACACACAGTGACTGACAATCATGCAACTATTTTCATTTTGTCAAGGTTAAAGTTCTTTTAATCGCTTGACTGGTTCAGTTATTAAAACGATACGAACATTCGAAAACTGATTCGTTACTTAATATAAACAGTTACCAGAGTTGCAAATACTCATGAAAACAGTGCAGAAGTCGTTCGTATTAAAGTTGTCACGTAAAACATTCCAAATTGCACAATAAATTCGTACCGAGACGTTCTGGTATCAACCAGCTCTCACCCGCTCGTAACGCATTGCATTACAAACGCTCGTTTTCATTTTTTTTATTTTTTTTATTGTTTTACGTTTTCTCCCGAAATATTATGTTCACAAAAGCCTTAGGTGGCCTCAGCCCCCTCGTCCATTTATTATGATATATTTTTTTTTTGTCCCGCTCCTCAAGGCGATTAACTTCATTAAGTGTTTTTGCCTGATACAAAAAAGAAAAGTCTAGTTAGTAAGTACCGGCTACGTAGCTACTCGCAAAGCCTGAATTAGTTAAAAACTGCAATCTTTTCCCGTATCGGCACAGATGCACTTGTGTTCAAAGGAACAGGCAATATATACCACAATAAAGAACATTATTTCCTCTTTCCAGTGCACTGGTCAGAATAGGTTGGTGAAGTGAAGTGTATCTTGCCCTGCAGGGTGAGCTGAACTCAGTCATTTGACAACAGTCTCAATCAGTCTTTACCCAATATCTTTCAAGAATGCCGTGTAACCTTTCTTTACACAGGACTTTTCATTCTGAACAAACAGTATCAGTATGCTATATTTTGAAATCTGTGCAGTTTCATGCTCCTGCGTATAAATTTTGTGAAAGATATGAGGTTAACTAAATAACTGATGGCCTATGTAAAAATCGTTTGCTACTAATCAATGTAGAAAGCCTTTGAACAGGCGGCGCCGCCAACTTTTCGTTAAACCATGATATTAATAAAAAGTATTTATCATATTACTGAATATTATTTAAAATAATTTATTTATTTATTTATTTATTTATTTATTTATACACACATACGTACATATATACAAAATTTATTCTTGAATAATAAAATATTTAAATAATTTGTATTACTGCATAAGATTTTGTTCTAATTATTTTTTCTGAATATGCTCTATATCTGAATATATATATGTGATGTTTTTAATTACTGTTGTTATTGTTGTCTGATTTATTGTAAGTACAATTTTCCAATCACATTATATACAGTATTTAACTTTATGAAGACAATCGAATTTCTTTTAGAACGATATTTTTGATACACATAGATTTCAGATGGCGTTTATTTTTGCAGTATTGTGCAAGTCTAGAGATGCAATCTGTTATCACTATGAATCAATCTCTAACCAAAAGAATCAGCAGTAGACTTTGTCGTTTTGGAGGAGAAATTTAGTCATATGGGGTTGCGAAGTAACCAATGCCACAATGAACCGTAGCTGAATTTTATGCAAATGACTGAGAATGATTTAGAAACCCGAGATCTAAATTGTTTTTCTGAGTCGAATATCAGACACTGTGTACTTTCAACATTAAACAAAGAAACAGACAGCTCACTGACTGTTTTATAAGGAAGAAAATTGGGGAACAAGTAGAACAATTATTTATGGGTTTTTTTTTTTTCGTTTTTCTTAAAGTACAAGGTGTTTCAAAAGTCACCAAGGTATTCAAAAATGAAATGTGTTATAATTATATTTGCTGGTAACTAAATAATTGTTTTTACAGTTGCACACCAATTGTTTTTATAGTTGCAGAGTTATATAAAAGTGGATATACCGTTTGTCTATTCAAAACCCTTTGCAATGTTGATTGGCAGCAAGAAGTTCTTATGGACAGGACATCACATATCAGTCTGGATGAAACCCAATGGTTCTGCAAAGGTTCAATCCTTCACAACATTTTATGTGTAATTAGAACTACTGAATGCAATGCATAGAATATTTCTTTTCTTTTTATTAAAAACCTTTCGGGGAAAAACAAATGCGTTAACATTAATTATATGAACAAATGGACTTCGATATCCCCTGATAGGCGTGACGAAATGTCAGTGATACCTTCACTATTGTAAACAGGACTAAAAAGGAACATGAAGACGATTGTTTTATAGGGAAAATAGAAATGTCATTTATAGATACACATTTTCTTATAGTATTTTGGATGAATACTTCAAGGATTATCTATTCGTAGATATTACAGTTCTGACTATTCATGAAATCTGCTGGTGATTTTCTGGCATTGAAATATTGCCAGTAAGCTTTTTGGGTGAGAATAATTCATCCATTACAGCTGAAATAAAATACCAAGTTTTTTGTTCACTTGTGAAATTTTCCATTTATAATTTCCAAATGTTCATCAATATTCCGAAAAGTAAAAACAGAAACGAGTAAATTATAAAAATTCCAATCTTTTATTAAAATTTTAAATCCCTAACGGATACCCTGCATATTGTAATGTCGAGATTACTTGGAATTCGAAAATAGCCATAAACAATATGAAGTGTCAAGAAGAATCGAACTGACAAATGACATGCTTATTATAGTAACTGGTTGTATCTAGTCATGCCAAATTGGTATGCAAATTATCCGTCGTCCTGAAATCCGGAAAACCCCTAAAACCGGAAAGTTTTTACCGACGCTATTTTCATAGTTAGCGCGTGCGGCTATTGTCCTCACCAGAGCTGAACTACTCTTTCAAGCCACGTGGCGTTCATTCACTCGCCGCATTGTTTACCTGTCGAGTCGCCACAGTTATTTACGTATTTAGATGCCTTGGTACCAAAAAGCCGAAAAATCCCCAAATCCGGAATGCCTCAGACCCCAAGGAGTCCGGATAATTTGTCCGGTACCTGTAAATAAATACTTTGAGACAAAAACAGTGCATACATATAAGAGTGATTACCCGCAAGGAAAACATTTAAGAAACGTCTAACATATAAAATGAATAAAATTATTATATAAATACAGTTTTGGAGAAAAAAAATTAAGAACGTATAAGACTCTTTTGATTTTGAAAGTTTTCATGTCTTATTTAACAAATATATCTGAAATCTAGCGGTGTATGTTTTTGTTTATTTTCTATTTGAATTATTGCATTCCACAATAATTCAAATGCTTAAGATCATACTTATATTCCCTGTAGACTACACAAAGGCAACAACAACAACAACAACAACAACAATAATAATAATAATAATAAAAAAAAAAAACATTGTTGAAATATTACGATAACCATATATATATATATATATATTTTTTTTTTTTCCCTCCATTCCAGTTATAAGTATCTTCAGATATATTTTATTAATATCGTTAACGATCATATTGTTGGGGTCACATACCGTTCAATCTGGAGGTGCATTTTGTTAAGTGCGCCATCATCAGTCATGTTTAAGTATAAGAATTGTCTCTTTGTAATCCGATTATGACAACGATTATGGTCGCTTTCAAAACAGCCAAAATGGTCGAAAATAGTATAAATTGTGAAATTGGAACCTGAATTGTATCTGAGTGTTGTTATTTAATTTTTATAAAGCGTACAAAATGCCAGCGTTTTTCTATATAATTAAAAGAAAAGAATTTAATAATTCTACGACAAATGTTTAAGGGATGAAATTTGTTAGATAGCAAGTATTTTGCTACCACCATTATTCTTCAGACGTGCTTTTCCAGCACGTAGAACCATGTCGTCAGTAATGAGATTACCAACACGTTATCAGGTTACATTTCCATAATAATTAATTCCTGCACCAGGTAAGATATATGCAAATGCTCTTTATTATTACAATTTATTATTAATATTGTTGTTGTCGTCGTAATCATTGTTGTTAATGATTCTTTCTTGCTCACTTTCATTCAGAGCTTCGCTTCTACATGTTAATATTACCGGCATAAGATTAATAAATTAATGTTTTGTATAACTAGAAATACATTGCTAACTAAAAATTTTAAAAGATGAGAAAAGAAATAATGTCAAAATAATATATATATAAACCTTTGTTCATAAATTCTCATTAATAAACACATAATCCAATAAAAAAATTAAAAACCTCTCTCTCTCTCTCATTTGTTTTTCATTTCCCTTTCTCTTCTACCATCCTTTCCTTTCTCTTCTTGTCTATGCTTCTATCTTTCTTTTATTGTCCAATACATATTGCAGAGTAACATATATTATTATTATTATATTATTATAGTATTATTATAAAAATAAATAAATAATTATCAACACCACTAAAATAAAATATTTTGAGTCATCGTTAAACAAACCCATTACTTCTGTTACATTAACAGGAAATTTTTATTTATTCCAGTCTAGACATTCATTTGCATACTGCAGTGTTACAAGCTTACTTGTCGGTGTTAATTTAGAAACAATTTCATTAACATTACTGTGACATTATGCCTTCGGGCCTTGTCTCCACTGTTGTATTTATGAAATGATTAAGTAATATTAGGTTTTGTACCTAAGATTTTGTAAGTAATATTAGCAATATCACAAAACGAATTGATATATATGAATACTATTTCCTTCCGTATAATTACATAATGCTGTAAATTTTTAAAATAATGTTATTAAATTTAATACTTTACTATACATCTTTCAGTGGTAATCATTGAGTAATACTTTACATACATATACACATATACACATACACAGACACACACACAGACACACATACACATATATATATATCCATACACATACATATATACATTTTTCGTATTTTATTGCCAACTAACAATTTTAAATATGAAAAAAGAAAAGTTGTCAAAATAATACATATATATATATATATATATATATATGTTCATAAATCCTCACTTAATAATTACATATTCAAAAAATGAATAAATAAAAATATTAATAATAATTCTCTCTCTCTCTCATTTGTTTCTTTCTTTTCTACCATCCTTTCCTTTCTCTTCTTGTCTCTGCTTCTCTATTTTTCATTTATTGTCCAATTCATATTGCAAAGTAACATATTATTATTATTATTATTATTATTATTATTATTATTATTATTATTATTATTATAATTTTTCTGTTATTCGGTCCATACCCTATGCAAGGTTAGATTCAGGCACCCCCAGGAAAATACCAGTTTTTATACACAAAAAAAAAAAAAAAAAAAAAAAAAATCAACATTTCAATGCAGATCAAGGGTAATTTAAAAATAAATAAATAAATGAATAAATGAATAAAATTACCCCTCTGTGCTCAAATACCACTTTTTGATACTAGTTTATTTGCAGAATTAAGTCAAAAATAAACAAACATAAAAATATACATAAGTGACGAAATAACAACGTAATGGACTGTTGAACAGACACTCAGTACTAATACACCTGAAACAAAATCTGGCTGATGGATAAATGCAGCCAACTAGTCTCTCTTACACTGTAGAGTGAATGTAAGATTTTATAAGCTTGATCTTTGAGAAATTAGGCTCACCACTGATACTGCAAGTCTGACAAGGATCCACAGTGCAATAACAACATTAGGGTAATTATCCAAAAGTTTTTGCTGGAGTGTGAAAATAAGTACTTCTTTTGGTGTCATAGACTTTGGTAGTCTTCGAGCTATGGCTAAAAGTTTACAGCACAGATCCTCCACATCAATATCTTTGTTTCCATAAAACATCATAGATTTTTTCCAGATTCTTGTAGCCCTTAAGTATATCATCAGTAGATTTATCCTTTACATTGTATATATTATGCAGAAAGTCAAAGAGTGAATTATATGTTGCAGCTGCAGGAATCTCTCATCAGTAGATTGTATGGCCATGTCTAAACATGCACTGTAAAAACTTACTTTAAATTTCTGTTTTGGAATTTCAGTAGCATCTGCCAACACTTTTTGAAATCTCTCTTCAGACTTGCAGTCCACAAGATATTTCTAAGTTGTTTGCAGCTGTTTTGTAGCTGCATGTAAATCAGCTTCCTGACTTTGTAATAGCCTTGCTTGTAAGGTTAACTTCAAACATGAAGTTGTACCATGTAAGGAGTGATACTACAAATTTGAACTTGCTGATTGCACCAGCAAGGGCTTGACTTCATCTCGAAACTTATTGCCAGAGGGACCTGTTAAGCTTGTATCATTAAATATCTGCATCAGAGTATCATATATATCACCAAGACGATATTTGAGTTGATTCAGAGATTCTATCTGATCCTCCAATATGTTTCAGACAATGGGTTAACAGTTATACCCAAGTCTGATATATAACTGTTAGAATTTGTCAACACTTAGTTGATTAAGAGAAGTTGGTATAGACTTGTCAAACAATATTGAAAAAATAGTTGCTTCAAGACAACACCTAGTGGCATCATTGACTACCGAGTTTAAAGAGTGTATGCAGAACACAAAAAAAAAAGCACTTCGGTTTATGTCTAGGATCCTCTTTCATACACTATTTTCTTTGCCTATCATTTTACATCCATTATCATAACTTTGACCATGCATATTTTCAGTTGATAATCAATCCACTTTGCCAAATCTGTTCAAGAAGAGTTTCTGCTATAAAGGCGCTGTAGTTTCGTTGAGTGGAACAAATCCCAGGAAATATTCTTGAATGAAGGCTTCAGGCTCAGGTATTCCATTATCTGATGTTCTGATTATATCAACAAAACAGACACTCATTTATTGTCATTTGCTCAAAATGACCTATGTCAGGTGTGCAATTATGGAATAGTATTTAGCTCAGTTTAAACAAGTTAAGATTAATTTTTTTCATAGCATTTGCTAGAAGCTGTATGAGCTCATTTTGGATATCTTTTCCAAGACAGTGAACCAGTGTTTTGTAATTCTTAACTCTACACAAATGTTCATTATGATAGATCAAAAAAGTTTAGTTGTTCCCAAAATTCCTTTTACCAGGGCCTACAACTTTTCATTTCTACTATGGAATGCCAAGTTTTGCATGTCGGTAACATTCCTCTTGCCTAATTTTCTGTTGGTCGATATCATCAGTTGTTTTCCCTTTAGCTAAGCACAGTTCACGTTTATGCCAGGAGTGATAAGTTTTCTAAATGGTCAGCAATCCTCTCAGGTGAAGAAAGAATTTTCTTCCATTCTTTTGAATCTGTTTGTTGGAGAGATGATGCACCATATTACCAGGTCTTATAGCAAAAGCACATTAAAGGCAAATACAGCAGCCAAAATCATCGATTTGGCCTTTGGTGTCACTCCACCCAAAATGTGATTTCTGCAGAAATAACATTTTTAAAGCCTTATCTTTCAACAAAATATTCATTTACAGCAGAATTGCACTTGTAATATTTTTAAAACATTTATTTATGGGATTTCAAGAGGCAAGATTTTTTGTCATGAACATTTAAATACCCCACACAGACCATTTCTTTCCTTATTTATACCACTGAAATAAGGAGTTACCACCATCAATTTGGTTTCTGCAGCAAACTGAAGGTTTTGTATATGCATGAATCTACAGACAAACTCATGGCCTATAAAAACATGCTAACATAATTACATCCTGAAAGTTTCGGATATGTGCAATTTCACTCATTCATTTTGGTTGTTCCGGTCAGCCTGTTGTTTGGATCAGACAGAATCTACTCATTTATTTGTCCCTGTATGAAATAAACCAGGATAAAAAATGACCCTCAATAAAACTGTAATTTATCTCTACCCAGTGAATAAACAGGTACTGTTTTTGTTTAAGTAACAGTTGTCTCTTTACCTTTCTTCCTGTGTAGGCCCAATTTAACTCCAGTCAGAACTGATACATTGTTAACCTAGTCTCATAAAGGTAATTCCCTTTTATGAAAAAAAAAAAAAAAAAATTAATAATAATAATACAAAATACAAAATAAAAATCACAAAAGAACAACTATTATGAGTTTATCTAGAGGTTTTTATTTATATAATTTTTTTTTTTTCTTTCATTGAAAATATAATAAGCAACATTTGACAAATGCAGATTTTTGTTCTGTAGAGTTTTGTATTACGAATACATCATCTATATACAGAAGACCATTTCTTACATAAAAAGCTTTCTTGCTTTCTCCTTTCATATATTTTAAAATTTATGAAATATACCACTTTTATTTTTTTATTATTATTTTTTTTTTTAATGAACAAGCTTCTTAACTGTTTTGATTACTTTTGAGATCTGTTTTAACATATTTCTGTTAAGTTTTTATAAAGACATCCAATTATTTCTGCTAATTATAAATTTTCAAATTATAGATAGTTTAATATTTTTGTAAAAATATAAAATTAAATTACAAATTGTCATAATAAAAATAGTGTACATATGTTAATTTGATTTTATCACTAGAATTAAACCAATTATTTGTACGTTCTGATCAGCTGAATTACATTGCATTCTCAGATTTTACCAGTATATTTTCAGTTATCATATTGATTGACAATTTGAGCACATCTAAATAAACAAACAGTGTATCTAGAAAATATGTATTTATGTAAGAAAAAAATAATGATAAAAATAAAATAACACAATTCTAATTTCTTACAATTTAAGAAGCTAATGTTCTTGAATAAAATTGCCTGTAATTCTAAGTCTCTGAATTAAAATTTATTATACTTTAGCTAAGCATAAAGAGGTATGTACCTATCAAAATATGGCATGATTTTTGAAGAATTGTACTATTAATATGAATTGTCTATCAGTCAAATTTATTTATAATTTTGCTTACAGTTAACTCCAAGATGTCAGCAATGCGTGTGTTGGTAATATGTTTTACAGGCATGGGTAAGTATTTTAAATAATAATGTAATATATATATATATATATATATATATATATATTTACTTGACCAGAATAAAATATTATTAAAATAAATAAGTGCACCAGTAAAATTTATATCAGATAATTTTTTTCTCTACCCTGATAATTTCATGTTAAGCTTTTATTAACACTTAAATTCTCATTAGACCTCTTTAATTATATAATTTTTAATTGAAATATTATTTCTCTTTTTAGATAATTGTTGAAAATGACTGTCACTTGTATATAATTCTAAGGAACAATAATCTTGATATTTCTTGACTAATGTGCTGTACTTAAGATATGTTCAGCTGCTGTGATAAATATAATCATTGATGCTTACATTCAAGACTTTAGAATTAAAGAGTACCTGTGAAGAGATCAATAATAGCTTAAATACCTTGTCAATACCAACATTTTACTTTTGCATTTGTGTCTGACAAACAGTTGCTGCAAATAAAACAGTATGACAATAAAATATTGCTATCAAATAATTTCAAGTACACCACCATTTCGTCCTTTTTCAAAATTCTTTGATCAGTTTGGTTCTTGTGTATCCAAAAACACAGAAAATATTAACTGCACATTTATGCTTTTTATAAATTTGATTATTGTAAACAATAATTGTAAGTTTATGATCTTATTTTCCATAATTTGCAGTGACACTCATCTCCACATGTTTCTGCAAAACAACCATGAGTAGTACATCTGATTCTAACTTAACAACATCAGAAAAATCAACCTATGATTTTGTCAGTGAAGATATGCAAAGCGATAATTTCACCATTTCATCAAATTGTATTAATATATCCACATCAACAATTCACACCATTAATGTAGAAACCTCAACTAAACATTCTGTATTAGATGAAAAATACGAAAGTAGAAATCCTTCAATTATAAAAACATTTCTCTTTTCTAGAAAGCCCAATGTAACAGACACTTTAACTGAAAACTTAATACTGACTGTTTTAAACACATCTGCACCAACTGCCACTTTCACAGAAGCACCTGTTAGAACAAGTAACATTCTTTTATCTGCTACAATCAGTAATACTAAGGGTACATCTGGCATAAGCCATAATACATTTAGAATATCAACAAAAAGAAATAATTTAATCAAATGGAATGTGACTTCCTTTATCAGAACAATACCACCGACAAAAACCAGTGTCTTCAGTCTATCTACAATGACTGAACAATTCATCAATATGAGTGCACCAGTTACTAAGACACAGTCTACCATAAATGTCAGTGATATATCACAAATGACAAGAAATGTTATTAACTCATCGAAGAAAACTTTAAATCCCATCCCAGTGGAAGTGTCAACAAAATATTTCATCAGTATATTTAAATCTAAAAGAAATTCCCTTAATCCAGATATAACTAAAGATTCCATAACAACTGAAACATTTATTACAAATTTTAAAAGAACTGAACATCCTCCAAATAAAATTTACAATGTTTCATCAACCATTTTTGATTCATCAACGTCATCAGAAAATAACTTTACTTTAAATACAAAATCTAATGAAAGAGCATCAAAAACAAATCCTATTAATATGTCTCTATTGAACTCGGAGATAATGAGTTCAGTCACAGCAACAAAACACTCCATTAGTAAAACAAAATCAACAACAAAATTTAAACTGAGTAGCTCCATCAATAGTTCATACACAGCAATTACAGAACCCAGTACCAACACAGTAACAAATATTGAGTCTTCAAGTACAGCTATGTTTAGAAAGTTTTCATTTGTCACATATGCAGCAACCACAAAATATAAAATGAAACAAACAAACAAAAATATAGAGGTATCAACTAGTATAGAGGTATCAACCATGACTCCAACCAGTACTGGTCCTTCCAGAATTAAACAAAACAGTACAGTTTCATTGGTGACTAGTACTAAAAGCGCATCAACATTTATCTCTATTCTAATTAGTACTGTAGCTCATAGAACTGTGTATAACATTACTGCAAAAGTGAATAATGCCAGTAGATCTACCATAATTCCAACAACTGCAAGAATTAGTAATACTATTCCAAAACAGGTAACTGAAACTTTATATATTACAACCATGCCTGCTAATATTCTTCATAAAACAGTTCATCATTTTACATCACACAACATAAATACTCTATTTACAGTTCCAAACAGCACAGATGTACATGAAACTATTACAGATGTCATGAATGAGATTTCTACCAACATCAACAGTAAAACTGAACATAATAATAGTTCAACATTAAGCTTTGTTCAGTATAGAATGAATAGTTTTAACACAACTGTTACTAATCACAATAAAAGAGTATCACATAACAAAACATTATTAACATCTTTGAATAGTTCTCTACAAACTATTCCAAATCACACTACTCTATCAACCAGTACTGCAGGTACAAGAAAATCAGAAACTCATACTTCAAGTAAAATGATCATGAATACCATTACACTCAACAACAGTGGACCAAGACAAACAACCTTTGCAAATGAGAAGACATTCAAAGGCAGCCAGAAAAATGTACTAACATCAAGTGAAACAATTTCTAGATCATCTGAGACATTTGGGTTAGTGCCAACCACAAAATCATTACTGCTCAGTACAGACAGTCTAAAGAAATCAACAGAAACAGAGATGGTTAGTTTTGCTTTTTCCTTATTGTTATCAATGAAAATTGCTTTTATTTTTAATCTTAATCCATGCATCGTAACTGAATATAAATGGTCAAAAATAAGGCAATTTCCTTAAGAGCCTATGCATAGGATGTATTTGAGAACACATGCATAGTTTGCATATATATGTGAACATATACACACATTCAGCATACATACATACAGCATTCATAAGTGCATGCATATATACATATGAATACATATATATATATATAAATATAAACATCCATACATATATACATATATATTATATGCATGTACATTCATAACATTGAAAATGTATTTACTACTGTTATCATTAAAGCCTAATAATCAGGAAACAAAAACCACATCAAAATCAGCTTTTGAACATTTTATATCCAGCAAGATTAAAAAATATAAAACATAATTAAAATGCCCTAATTATCTTAAAATAAGAAACTACAGCTGTGTACATTAGATTCAGCAAATATTTATTTATTTATTACAAACATGGTAGACAATGTTTACCAAAGTATAAAAATTGTGATAATAATAATAATTCAGTATATACATGTATATGAATATGATCATTCGAAAGTATCTTATTATCTTTATTGTTTATAAATTTTGTTTTTAATCTGAATTTGAGGTATGGATTAGTTCCATTTGACAAAATAACAAAAGTGCAAAATACTTTCAAGAATATTAAAAAAGAAAGAAAATAAACATAAGACAAACACACACAGACACATACACAAACAAATGTATTTAATGAAATTGTTAATTTTGTTTGTTTAAAATTAATTTAATCTCTAGGTCAATATGTGTTTCAACTTCACTTGCAATGATGAAAACTGTATTGGGAAAGCGAAATACTCCAACAGTTGTCCTATGACAAAATATGGATCATGCAGGGTAAGCAAAACACGGAATGAGTGAATGTTGGTGGGCATGGTTGCATAGTGTGTGTAAGAGAGAGAGAGTGAGAGATAATCTAATGTAATATTATTATTATTTCTAGCTACAGCGGCTCACTAACAGAAGTGTTATTATATATATTGGTGGATGCATTGATAAAGACTGTACATATGAAGAAATAAGCACTAGAGGTGAAACTATATCCAGCAACTGTTGCAGAGGACCATTCTGCAACAATGATATTCTGTTACTGAAAAATACTGCCACCAAAATTGCAGGCTTTATTGTGTTTTTTTTCAGTTCTTATGCAATTATGTGGTGCTCTTGAAATCTGTTAATTGATCAACAGTTCTTTTCATTATATAAGAGGAATCGGTACTGTGTGTTATGTACTTAGAATATAAAGCCATTATTTCTAATATTAGGCTGGAGAGAGAGAAAAGTATAAAAAAATAAGATAAAATAAAATAAATAAAAATTCTATAGAGAAGAAAGAAGGAAATAATTATTGTTTCTGACAAGCAACAAATGAAAGGAAAAATTATAAGAGATTTACCAGATGATCTTTGTCTACAGTTCATTCAATGGCCTATACAGACAATGGTAACCACCAACTAAGCATTTTCAGTACTGTGGTCACATTACTGAATGTCCTGAACTCCAAAGGAAAATGTTAATGAAAATCAAGCAGAATTCGATGCTTCCTGGGCATGTGTGTAATTTATATTATACCGATTTTAATAAAGATGATAACTATGATAACATTGATGATCATGAATATAATAATGGCAGCCTAAACTGATGATTGCTTTACATATAACAAGTTCAATTAATGAATTTCATTTGACATTATGGAATTTCTGACAATTTAACTATGAACAGTCAATTGCTGTCAACAATAGAAATAAAGGAATTAATTCTTTTCTTCTCAGTTCTTCTTTCTTCCTCTTCTTTATATGCAATTACAATTATCTATTTGATATATTATTTCTTGAATTAAGAAGCATTTTGCAAATAAAACAGTAGATGCATCAAACTATCCATACTAATTTCTAAATATCAGACAGAAACATTATCTTAGATTTTTGTATGTATATAAAAAAAAAAATGACTACCATTTTCTAAGGTTAATCATACTCTTCTTTAACTTTTAGAAAAAAAAAAAAAAAAAATCAGGTTGAATGTTAGTATTTCAGGGAAATCTTTAATTTTCAATAAAATGATTAAATAAATTAGTAGTCACTGACTTGCATTAATCTGGGAATTTTGCTGCTTTTAAATTCAGTTCATTTTAAAAAATAAAGAAATTACAAAAATAAAAAGTGTATGACAAGTAATATTATTATAATTAGGGTTGTATTTTTAATAATAATAATAATAATAATAATAATAATAATAATAATAATAATAATAATCTGATGGATGTAAAATAAACAAAAAAGATTTTAAAAATTACTAAATTTTTTTATTGTTTAGATTTACTTATTATTTAGCTTCTGTATGAAAATTTAAAAAGTACTCTTCATTTAAAAAATACACGCATACATAATACTTGTACTGAAACATTTATCTGGCATGCATGAGGTGGTCTGGATTTCTGGATGAAGGGTAAATATATACTTAAAATAAAAAATAAGAAAGAAAGAAACTGTATTTAAGAGGTACCAAAAAATCAATCCACTCTTAAAGGAGGGTCTGTTGATATTTATTAATATATTAAAATTATTAAAATACCTTGGTTGAATACCAGGTATAATAAACAGGATAAAAATTAAATGACAGTAAGAAAGAACATATTTTTTATTTAAAAGATAGAGGTACAAATTAATACACTTCTTAATACAGTTAAATTTATTACATATTTAAATTGGATGAAAAAATTCATGAAAAATAAAAAATGAAGAGCAAAATGTTGTTTAACAGTCACACCTTTGTACCTGTGTATAATAATCACTTGCTGTGATAGGATCACCTTTACACACGACAGTCTGACTTAAACTGGCATTGTTCAACACCTATGGAAACCAAAACATTTGCTGCCAAGCAGTGAGCTACAGCATACAAAAGTCAATTTAAGAACTAATTAGCCAGTTTTCAAGACTTTTCTTTATTTCAGAAAGCTGCATAAATGATTTGATACCTATATAATTCATTTTTGCAGCTTTGAATACTCAACATTAAAGTAGTTTTTATTTAATCAAAATACAAGGCAAAGCAATTTTAAAAGTTATAGCTTTATATTTCATTTAATTTATTTGTCTTTTTCTTTGAAGCATTGTTATAGAAACAGTTTATGAAGAAATCAGATAAACTGGTGGGAAGATAAGTTCTAAGCCGAGCAAGCATCTGAAAACAAAATACAATCTATTACTAAAACTATGCTTTATCTGCAACTGAAAAATCAAATATTTTTACATTCACAAGTAAACAATAATAAAATTTAGTATTTGCTTTGCATCAACAAAAATAACCAAAGAATAATTATGAAACATTGCTGTAAACATACTCACGCATTCTATATCAATCATAGTAGAATTTCCATAAACAAGAGTCCTTGGGGATGGATACACCAAAGTAACAGCCTCTTCAATGACATTAATAACTGGATCCATCGACTGTTTAGGATTTAATTTGGTGGATGTTTTTAACATATCTGTTAACAACTTCTCTTTATGAGCAATTTGTACTTCAGAATTTGTTTGTTCCTTCATTATCTGGAATCCTGCTCTCTGAAATTAAATAAATTAACTAAAATCCCTCAATCAATCTCTGTCTGTCTGTCTCTCTCTCTCTCTCTCTCTCTCTCTCTCTCTCAATCATCAGTGTATTATTTAATTCATGAGAGAAACTGTGTATAACACATGCACATATACAAAATTAAAGCACAATATAATACATTACATTCATTATGGAAGTGGAATTTCCATAGCATCCTGGTTCAATAACAATGACTTTTACTCCAAAACGCGTAACTTCTAAACGAAGAGAATCAGAAAATGCTTCAACACCAAATTTGGAAATAGCATACGCTGAACGTCCAGGCACAGCAGCCAACCCACGCACACTAGATATATTCACAATTCGGCCTTAAAAAAAATAAATAAATAAATAAAAAAGCAACATTTTTACTGTTCCTGGCAGTGATCCATGATTACAGAAAAAAGATACCAATGTTAGACTCAGACACATATACCTTTGAATAAATAAATACAGTTAAGGTTGTATAACCATTTAAAAGAAAAGTCACATCATATGAATTTTATGTACTTAAAAATACAAAAAACTGGTGTGAGTTTCACACTGATTGCAATTCCAAGTTAGGCTATAATCAAAAATTATTTTTAGATATATTTCTATGATATTAAGCATTCATTTGAATATTTAGGTTTACATAATGATAAGAGTTAAAGTTATTAAGTAACTAAAAAAACATATAAGTAATTAGAATTAATAATTGAGCAAAAACTAATATAAATCCATCAAGTTAGTAATCTAATAAATTGCCAATTCTTATAACAAAATAAATTTAATGTATTTTTTAATTTTTTTTACTAAAATCATAGATTAAAAACAAACCTTTAGATTTTTTGATGAGGGGTAAGAAAGTTTTTGTCATTCTTATGAGACCAAACAGATTCACTTCACAAATGGACTTATATTCTTCCATTGTAGTAGATTCTGCATCCCCCATTGACAGAATTCCAGCATTGTTTATTAAAGCCCATATATCTGAAAAATAAATACCTAATAATTTTTAAAGATTCATTAACTTTGTTTAATGCATGGATTATTTTAAAATAAGTCTTCAGTTACAGGACTTCCAAAACCAAATTTTTAAACTGATCAGTATTTTTGTGGTATTATCTGTCATGCCTCCCTTACAACAGATAATAACCCCAAAGTGTTCCTTTTTCCTTTCCTAGTTTTAATAATTATTAAATTTGCATTAACATTACACTAACATTACAACATCTATTATTATCTACCTACCTTCTTCTCTACAGTTTTGCTTAACATATTCCAAACAACTCAGAACACTGGTTACAGAAGTGACATCAAGATTACAGGTGAAAACATTGGTTTCTGACTGAAGTTGTTTTGCTCCTTCACCACTTTCATAAAGACAACAAGCAATGACTTTAAATCCACTGTAGTCAAGTTTTCTGGCTAAAGCATTGCCAAATCCTGAAGATAAAATGTAATGTTTTAATGAAACATCTCATCCTAAGGACATTGTTCAATTTAGGTTCAAGTGTTATAATTTTTATCAATAATAACATCAGATTAATTAATTTTTCTATTATTTCCTACCTTTTTTTTTTATGATTAAAGAATTTGATACCTATCTTTAAATAGCTTACCTGAATCACAACCAGTTATAATTACAGTTCGATTTTCTGGTGATATTTTCTGTGTTTGCTTGACAGCAAAGTGAAAAATCCAAATGCAGAGAACAATTAATAATGGCCACATCATCAAATGGAGTAACACGATATAAAATATGTAAAGTGTTAGCAGCACCATTAAACAGCCAGTAACATAACTGGGCAACATTATTACTTTCCTACTTGTTGATAATAGAAATGTGTTGTTTGTTTAATTTAATATCAAGCTTCTTGAACTTTTAAATCAAAAGGTTTAAGAAATATTAAATACACTAGTTTTGTCTGTTCCAAAAACATAAAACTTATTTTACATTAAGTAAACACTTTTCCAGATTTGGCCTAGTTTAAATAACTCGCATTAAATACTTACTTATCAGATTACTTTTACTCAGGCTATAAAAACAAACACCATATGACTGCACAAAAAGATCAAGGATAATCATTTGATAACAGTGAAGCATCCATTTTATTCCTAAGGCATAATTAATTGTGACTGGATGAACTATGAGATAGTCATTGAAGATAATTTTTAAAAATTCACATAAAATATTCATTTTTTTAAAATAGATTACATGATGACTCAAAAGTACACATTATAATTATTTATATATGTCATTCTATATTATACTAACGAGAGCTTCACTTACTTCCTATTTTGAAACACAAATGTGTTAAAACACTAATTTTGTACTCCACTGAAGAAGACCATGTAACTATGTTTCTAACTGGTGTTATAAATTTGAAGTTAATGAACACTGAAAAATATAATAACAAATATTTATTTTAGATGTTATATCCATGTTTGTTTTCTTATTAAAAATTATTTTATATATATATAGGTACACACTCACACACACAAAGAAATAAAAAAAGGTGACAATTCTAGTTATAATGGACTTATGACTTACTATTATTATTATTATTTTGAATTAATATATAAAACAAGTACATAACACACAAGAAAAAACTGCTTACTGTCTTAGGTTAGAAGTGCTCCAATACTGTAGAGCTGGATTAGGCCATTTGACTCGAGCAAGATAAAGATTCACATTTAATGATTTTGTTGTTGCAATGCATGAAACCAAATAGTTCTTAAACAACTGCAATTTATTTCAGATTCTTATTAAAATGAAAACTATTTTCAAAATTGTCTTTTAAGATATAAACAAGCAATTAAACTTTAAAGAAATAACTTATAATTTATTTAAATGTTAACTGCTTTCACTTCCACTAAACAGTGAAATTCATCCTTATACTCTCCTTTAGATGACTTGGATGTATATTATTTCACATATAACCTATACTGTTCCAGTGGGATATGAAGAAATGGAAAAAATGGCACCTTATTTTTTCTGTATAGTTGTTTTAAAAAAATATTAAGTAATATTTTTATATTCAAATGAAACATGCATATTAATATATAGCATCACTGAGCCATTTAATTTTGCTTAACAAAGTACAGTATTATATCAGATTTTAATATCACACACATATATACATATGCACACACGCACATGTGTATATATATTTATATATATGCATGTATATCACACACACACTTACTTGCATACTCGCACACATACACACATATATAATTACACAGATTCATACATATTATACATACATATATATATATATATATGCTAGCACACATACATAAATGCATCAGTACATTCATATATATATATATGTATTTGGGGGGTTGTTTTTGGTTTACATTTGTTTTGTCTGACCATTTAATTATGAACTGTCAACAGTTGTTTAAGATGATATTAATTGTGGTTCTATATTATTTTTGACATTAAATCATTATCTCAAATGTGTGCTTTTTATGTGCAGTTATGAATTGTTTTTGTAAGCAGGACTTCACCTACTAAATGTTAATAAGCAATAAAAAAATAAAAATGAAATGCCATTTCTTCCATGTGCCATCGTTTCCAAGTGCCATTTTACTGAGTGCCATTTTTTTCCTACACCTGTTCAAACAGACATATTTACAAGTTTTACTATCCAAGCTGTACACATATGATTTTGTAATAAAATTATGTATGATGTTTAATAAACACAATTAGCAGCTATGAAATGATCAATACCTTTAGTTAATGGTACATGTATTGTCTATGTATAGAGGCATATATGACTATACACAGGACAAATATAATCTTGCTAAAACATCTGCATTTTTACTGGATCCATTTCATATCATAGTGACATTCTTCACTTTCATTTAGTCTCTGGGTGAGGCCTGTATTTTGTAAACATAATTTGTGTGAATTTTACTTAATATGATAATGTTTTAAGTGCCTGACATAAGTTGATGGAAAGTTTACTTTTGTAGCATTGTAGAGATGTATTCAGTCATAATATCTTTCCACTATGTACAGTGATAGCAGAATATGTATGTATCTAGTCATTGAAAGTTGTGCTTTAAGCCATCCTTGGTGATTTTCTTATATATCTAATTTATTATTTATTTTACCAAATAAACTGAACTAACACATTCCTGTCCAACAAAAAATAATAATAATAATAATAATAATAATAATAATAATAATAATAACTGAATAAATAAAATAAATAAATAAATAAATAAATAAATAAATACAGTTAGAATAAAATAAAATAAAATAAAATAAAATAATTTATACATTTCTTGTCTCGATAATGATATTTGTTTAGTAAAATGTAAATTTATTGGGAAAGACAGGAACCGGAAACATCCTTTCTAAAATATATCACGTAAGGAATAAGGCGTGTTCATTTTCATTACAGGAATTAAAATCCACAATTATCATCAACATCAAATTAATCTGTTACAATTCATACATATTAACACGCAGTAATATATCTATTAATGTAGGACATTTCTTATTTTCGGTTATATTTTATTAATCCTACTGTATTGTTAGTAAAATGATAGCAACTGGATAGGAATATTATCAGTATAAATTAATATATCAAATAATATTTGAATGTATTCGTAGTTTTGTATCTGCAGGAGTAGTAATAATATTTTTTAGCAAATGGCGGACGCAGAACCAGCCGGTGGTCGTGGGGGTTTCCGTGGTGGATTTGGAGATCGAGGACGAGGAGGATTTGGGGATAGGGGGCGAGGGCGTGGGCGTGGTCGTGGTCGAGGCAGAGGCAGAGGAAGAGGTCGAGGCGCTAAAGAAGGAGATAAAGAATGGATGCCAGTTACTAAACTTGGACGCCTTGTAAAAGATCTTAAAATCAAGAGTTTGGAAGAAATTTACCTGTTTTCCCTACCAATCAAAGTAATTCATTATTATTATTATTATTATAATTGTTGTTAAATTGTGGCTGGCTATGAATATAAAAAACAAAAAACAATCGGACATGAGCCTGAAGTTTGAGATAATTATTGTTACATAATAGCAAATATCCTTATAGATAGATAAAAAAAGTGTAATGATTGGTAAAAGTTTGGTTTGAAATGATCTTCTCCTTCTGAGACCAAATATTTTATTTATAAACGTGAATTCTAATCTTTATAACTACATTTTCTTTTGTTCAGTCATCATCATCATCTTCCATATAATTATGAAGTAAAGTATGTTTTAGTGGAATTGCCAGATTTAAAGCAGATTGATTCCACATTTGATCTTGCCAGGGGCAACATTTCATTAAATTCTATTTCTGCATGGATGAGATTAAAATTACTATGTAAATGTAAATGTTTTTGATGGAGCCCCATCATGGGAGCAAGGGTCTTAGTGTGTGACATCAGTAAAATTATCAAAACAATCATGTTCTCACCAGAGACATTTGTTGAAAAATAAAATTTATTTATATTTTATCAGACAAAGGATTTAAAATTTGGAAACCATATGACCATCAAATCATAAGAAGGGTGGTCATAAAAAGATTCCTTAAAAGTGAGTGTTAATATGGAATAACCCAGCTTCATTTAATGGGGACTAATGTCATAGATTTGGTGTGTGTGTGTGTGTGTGCTCATATGCACACACACACACACACACACACACAAATGTTCTGTGGATTCTCTTTCAAGGAATTTGAAATCATTGACTACTTCCTTCCTCCTGGAACACTGAAAGATGAAGTTCTAAAAATCATGCCTGTCCAGAAACAGACAAGAGCTGGTCAAAGAACAAGATTCAAGGTATGTCAGTAACTTTTTAATTTGGAACAAATTTTTTTACATATTTTGTTTGAAAATTTGGGTACTTTTATAAGCAGTGTTTGTCGGTCCATAATTTTGTTGATCTGCATCTCCACTTAATTGAAATTGTTGCTTTTTGCTATTCAACAATGGATGTGGGACATCAAAAAGTGATGGGTGAAAAGTTTCCCAGCATTGTTTAAATTATGAAAGCTTTGTCTGTTGTGTTCCCATGGACAAACCATATGCAATGATTCTAAGAGGTTGTGAACATTTGAATACTGAACTTGTACATTAATAAACCAGTTAGATATTTAAAAAAAATTAAAGGTGAAACTTCG
This sequence comes from Chrysomallon squamiferum, assembly GCA_012295275.1. Taxonomy (NCBI): domain Eukaryota; kingdom Metazoa; phylum Mollusca; class Gastropoda; order Neomphalida; family Peltospiridae; genus Chrysomallon; species Chrysomallon squamiferum. The sequence goes on from CM022679.1 coordinate 18,523,846, forward strand.
CAGGAGTCCAGTTAGGTTATTTGAAACAAAGTGATTGATATAAAGAACATGTTTCTTTTTTTATTTCGTGTTAAGTTGATGTTTCAGTTTAAGAGCTTGTTTTTCTCTCTCCATGTTTACAAAAGAATTTCTCAGTATTATTTACTTGAAAAATTTCAGGCTTTTGTGGCTGTTGGTGATCATAATGGCCATGTTGGACTTGGAGTGAAATGTTCCAAAGAAGTTGCAACAGCAATTCGAGGAGCAATTATTCTGGCCAAGTTATCTGTTATCCCAGTCAGACGAGGTTACTGGGGAAACAGAATTGGAAAGCCACATACTGTTCCATGCAAGGTATGATGCAGTCTTTCAGACATTGTTATCTACTACCATCTAGGATTGCTGCTCTAAGACAATCTATTGTTTTTTTTTAATTTTATTTTTATTACTTTATTTTTTACAGATCAGTAGCATTAATACTTTTCACAGTAACTTGTCAACTTTTTGGTGCTTGATGTGTACCATTAAAATATGATTATTTTTTTCCCCAGACAAAATACAAGTTTTTGTTTGTTAATATTTTTTAACAGCTCAATGGCAAATGTGGTAGTGTTAGAGTACGCTTGATCCCTGCTCCTAGAGGTACTGGTATTGTGAGTGCTCCTGTTCCTAAGAAACTGCTCACCATGGCTGGCATTGATGACTGTTACACAGCAGCCCGTGGATCAACAGCAACTCTTGGAAATTTCGGTAAAATTTTAATGCAAACTTTTAAATTTGAAAATAACAAAACAAAGTAAACCATCTATTATGAAGAATGCAGTTATTTTGAACTGAAGGTATTGAATAATTGTTAAAAAAAATTCTCTATCATAATGTCATAAATTGAAATGTAATTTAACAGTCAAAAATACATGTATGCAAAACTAATCTTTAAGTATTTATTTATTTTCTCTCTTCATTAGCTAAAGCAACCTACCAAGCTATTTCAAAGACGTATGCATACCTAACTCCAGACTTGTGGAAAGAGACTGCTTTCACAAAACCACCATATCAAGAATTCACTGACTACTTGGCAAAGAACCATTTACGAGTTGCAGTTCAAAAACAAGAACAGAAAGTCTACTGAGCTCCAGTAAAAAAAAATTGTAATGGTGAAGAAAAAGAAAACAATAAAAATAATTTGAAGACCATCTTTTTTCCTGTACAATTGTTTATATTTACTTGTTATTACTTTTAAACTTCTGTGTTCTCAGATGTATGAAGAAGTATGATAGATACATTTTCTAGTTTTTTTTCTTATAAAGTACAGTTAATTTATTTTTTTTTATTACAAAAGGTTTTAATAATTCTCATGTTCTTTATCACCATTCGTATTCCAAGTTTTTATGATGGTTTAGTATTTCATCTGGCAGATGTTTTTTATTAATAAAGGGGAACTGTTAACTTTTTTTTTCATGCCTACTTTTACAATACAAAAACATTCTTGAGTTGTTTTCTTTCTTCAACATGGATGTTTTGAATTGGTTTTTTGCCTGTCCCTAAATAATAAAGAATGCAGTAACTGGCAGTATTGTTACATTTTGCTCAGTGAAATCATCAGTACTGACACTGAATCTCCAACTGATGAGATGAATTTTTTATATTTTTTTATTGCCACTGTGGTCAAAATTATTTTCTCAGCTTTATGAAATAAAACTTTCATCTATGCAAACTAATACCGTAAACAAAGGTAAAAAAAAAAAAAAAAAAATGTTAGTTTTAAATAAAAAAAAAAGTTTGTTTACAATCAGAAAATGGAAAAGAGGATTCCATGATGTCCAAAATATTCACAAGATAATACATTTTTAATTTCATCTTGACATGATACATTCCATTAAAATAATATGCATTAATAGGAACCATTTTTTTAATGAAAAATAAATTATACATGCTAATGTAGACAGCAGTCACTTTCTCAGTGTCCTAGTATAGAAATGCTGAAAACAGCATTCACTGATTATTGTAAAAAGATATTCAAGTGTTTCCAAATTTAATTACTTGCTGAAGCACCATGTAGCCTAGAGTTGCAATTTATAATGAAGTGATAGGCCTAGTCATAGGTGCTTTTGTCTCATTCTGACAACTGTGGACATAATGTGGGGTGGTGATGGAAATAGTATGTATCTATCGACAGATTGCATTACAAATTTAATTTTGAATACTTTTAATTTTAGGTCTCCCATTTTAACATAATTCTGTGCTGCAAACTTCAAGCCATTCCTTGTGTAAACAAAAACAAAAACATACCTGTTTTTTTAATCCATCCTACTTGACCATCATTAGCCTATAACTTGAATGGATACCATTTTAAATTGCAAATCTATATATTTACATAAATACTTTTTTTTTTTTTTTTTTTTTCACACAAGGAATGGGTTGAAGTTTGCAGCACAGAATTATGTTAAAATGGGAGACCTAAAATTAAAAGTATTCAAAATTAAATTTGTAATGCAATCTGTCGATAGATACATATGGACATTTTTTTCTTTCTTTGTACTGTAATTAAGATCATCATTAAAATGGTACAAAGCTATCAAACTCAAATTTCAATCAAAGGATTTTGGAAACCCCCCAAAACATAAACTAAAATTCATAGTTCTTTTCCACAAATATGCATGTGCCTCATGGCTTGTGATATAAGATAGTTCCAGTACAAACCCTTGACCTATATATTCAAGATAACGTTTTTTGTATATACATCTCTCTTCATACCCAATACATTTACCAGTAACTAAAAATATTGATAATTTCATCGCTGCTAATTGTGTTTACTAAAAATTGATACATATTACAAAGGTAAAAAAAAAAAAAAAAAAAAAAATTTACATTCAGCATTCATGAAAGAAATTATAATGGAAGGAAACAAATACAGTAAATATTTGAAAACATTACATAGGTAGAGGCAGACAGTTATAGTTAAGCCAATCACTAAGCAGTATGCAAAATGCATGTTTTTTTAAACCTATTTTAATTCTGCATACAAGCAATCTAACAACATGAATTGCTTGGAAATAAAGTACCAGCTGGACTGTCATAGTTGAAGATAGTTGTGATCAACAAAAGACCGTGGATTCTCATAGGTAAAGTTGGATATCAGAGCATCTTTACATCCATTGGAAGGTTTATTGTGGCAGATCCAGTAAATCCAGTCTTTGTTAATGATCTGCATGTATATGGAGGTATTGTAGCACAGCTTTGCCTCTGTTGAACTTTATAATCTCCATATTGGTTTAGAATTTAGGAATGATTTCAAGCCCCCTTTCTTTATAACTTTATAGTATATCAATATAAATTTGGAATGGCTCTAACCGAGTACAAAATCACAGAGAAGAATTTGAGTTTTTGAAACTTCGTTTAGTTTTCCCATCAGAACAAACTAGTTTTTATTTATTTGAACAATGTCAAATCAAGTACAAATCAAATAACCTTATGACTTTGGAGAATGTTATCTTGATTGCAATAATTCTGTGATGTTCTGAATAATATAATTTAAGAAAAAAAAAAAAAAAAAAAGAAGAAAATGACCATGTGATAACGTGTTACTAAATTTAGCAAGGCATAACGTGTAACGTTAACGCACCTGCAATTCGTACAAGAGCTATTCTTATTTTATTCTTATTCATAACAGTCGAAAGAGCTAAAATGACCTCTAAAATAGTACCAAAATGTTTATGATTGGCCGATAATTATAAAAGTTGCGATCCAAAAAACGTGTCTAAATGTATGTAAAAAAGCTCTATCGCAAATTTGTATAGAAATAGAGCATACAAGTAATGCCCTGAAGTGGAAGTAAAATAAACATCCAGACTAACAGGATTATTTTGTTTAGGTGACCTAATACGATAGGATAAAAATTTGTTTACAATCTTTACCGTCAAATCATGACTTTTTACAGAAGGTTGAAAATAGTTTCCGATCGATAGATTTTATTTATATTATTAAGTAACTGAAATGGTTTTATTGTGGAAAATTTAGAAAACGGACGAATAATAACACTCTTGAACACGGGCAGCCCCTAATGGCTACTATTTTGTACCTACTTTGTTTTTAAAAAAGTGACATGGAGCCTCAAAACAACTGACATTGTATTGTACATGCACTAAACAAACCACCATACTAAAGTATTATCAAGGTTTCAAAAAAAAGTTTAATCTTTTCGTAAATTCATCATCTGGGTTTTGAAGCACCACATTTCTGCACTTATTTTCTCTAGAAACGTCTACTCAGATGAAAATAAAAGTAGGACAATGTTGGGCAAAGTGCGAACAACCTCACGAAAGTGTTTCTGAAATGTCGGCCAGTTAGCACAGCGTGAAGATAGTTACCAACGTCATATCTCCAAAAGTACATCAGAATAATTTTTATTATTATTATTTTTTGTTCAGTTCGAATTCACAATTTCTATTTAACTAACAAATAAAAATAAAATAAATACAAAAAATTATTAAAAATATAAAATAAAAACAAAAAGATAAAAATTTCAACACTTTGGAGTCAGTTTCCTACAATAAGAACTATTAGTTAAAAGAACACCCAAATTCCACCTTTTTCGTAAAAGCACTAACATGCCAAAAATTACTTTTTAAATTATTTATTAATTTTGTTTTTTAAGGACGTGTGAAGATACACAAGTGTTTTCAAGCATTGACACAAGTGATTAATCTTCAAAATCGCATGAAATTCAACTACTTTATTACACTCTTACGTGGTAGATGATAAATCGTCCATGTCGACATTATAAACTGCTACCACGGTTTAATTCCGTCAAAGGTGCTCATTACTAATAGAGAAAATTAATAAAAAAAGAAATATAATGGCGGCATCGAATGCTACTGAAAATGAATTGAATATTTTACCAGGAATTTATGACGTTATTCGCAGGTCACATTTGACAAAAATGCAGAATATTTTTAATTGAATACAAACATTATTTATTTCATTTCATTTCATTTTTAAATTTATTTTTATTTATTTCATTTTTAAAATTATTTTTATTTATTTTCAGCATTGAGAAGGATTCTCATGACATAAATCAGAAACTATCTGACCTACAGACACGGCTGCAGAAAGCAAAGGAATGTGTTGATAAATTACCAGGCATTCAACAAAGCAAAAATGAGCAGGTGAAGAGAATCCAGATCCTCCGTAAACAGCTAACAATAAAAACAGAACTCCTCCAGAAACATAAGAATTTGTCCAAATTTGAAGTTGGGCAATAACTTGATTTCATTTACTTTTATTTTTAAGCGAAGTCATTTCAGAGGTTTCAGTCATGAGTGAGGAAGGAAACGAAGTGCATCCTGTATTTCAAAAAGACCCAGAAGATTGGATGCAGTATGTGTACAAACAGGTTCAGGTTTTAACACGGGATGCAGTAGAACACATTGGCTGGGTTTATACGATTGACCCAGTATCAGAAAGTTTTGTTTTGGTTCAGTTTGTTGATGACCAGCCTCAACTTGACATACTGATAGGTCATGCCATTAACAAGGTTATTGTGATAGATGAAAACACTGAGGCACAAAAAGACAAGTTGAATCTCCTTTTCCGACCAGATATGTTTCCCACTATGTCTTCCGAAGACTTGAAGAAACGGCAGTTGCTGGTGAAGTTTTGGTTAGACAAGAATAGATTACCAGTACAGGTTGGAGGGGTTGGTGATGAGTTACTAATGATTTCAGACGCTCTTGTAATTGAGCCACCTTACAGAGTGGAGAACTGTCGATGCACTAATGAAATAATTTTGGGCAGAATTCAAGGATTGTTAAAAAGCATGCCTGAAAATTATGATCAGTGGTGATAGTAGTATTTCCATGTATAATTAAAGCAGAAGAAAAATTATTCATTTATCTAAATATATCTTTAAGTTTTGATGTTGATTTGTATTAATTGACATAACTTTAATTGTCAGACATTTTGCTTTCTTTGTTCATTTGGGTATTGCATTAATAATGAATTTAAATATATATAACAATTTTAATGAATAACACATTTTTGTCCTTTTGTAATGGATCTTGTCAAAGTTGTTTTCCCAAAGATATTTATAAAGACTGAATTTCAAACAAATAAAATGAACAATAGATTTACTATCAGAAAATTTTAATATTTCAAAAATTGTTTAAAAACCATCTGCCTTTGATCTAAAGTTTAAAAACAAATGGCCTAAATACATTTTGTGTATTTCCAAATTATGACCTAATTTATTTGTAGTAACTGATTTTTTCTAATAATTACAGGGTAAAGCATTTCATGTTGAAAATGGAATAAAATGCCTCAGACCAGTGGAAATCAATAAGCTAGCCTGAGAACTTTATTTATATTTTATGTACACATATTCAAATTTAGTTTAATTCAAAATTTTTATAATAATTTTATGCTTTGAACGTAATCGGTACACATGACCTAAGTCAAAAAAGGTAACTATTTCAGAAAAGAGTCACACAACCTGTAATTATAAAAACTATTAAAGAATAAGATTTGAATAAAGCATGACAACACAAGTTTTACCTTTTATCTTGTTATGTAAAAAAATTTATCCAGGGATATTTTTATATTTCTATGAGCAATATAAAATAAAATAATGAAACTATTTAGTTCTATCTTAGTACTGTACTTCTGCAGTTCAGCCATGCAAATTACCTGAATTTAATTGCTTATGTTACTTTTATTATTGTTATATTACAAATAGAATTTTAATCTGTTAAAACAGAATTTCTGAAAATCTAAAATCGAATTGTATTTTTAAAATGTAAAAATTAATCATAAATTTACAAAATATGTAACAGGAGATTGTTATTTCTTGTCTGATTTTTCTCAGTTTTATATCAAAATATTACAAGAATGATTTGAAACACTGCACAAAAATAATAATCAGACTAGCTTGGTTTGGTATTTTTTTTAAAATCACATTTAAATTTAATAATTATTTTATAGTTTCATGTATTTTAAAATAGTATAATGTTTTAAAGAAATAATATAGTTCTTTTTGACTAAAAGAATCAAACTAATACAAATGTTACATTTTATACTCACAGCATTTAACAACTAATCAGTAAGTTGAAAAAATAGTAATTCAGTTTCAGTTTATTCTAGATTATATATAAAATGGTAATAAAATATTTTATACAATATGAATATCTGAACAATACCATTTCTGCATAGAAGGCATGTGAAAGTATAATGTAATTAAAATTTAATTTAATTTTTTTTTTTTTAAATTGCCTTACATAATTTAATAATGTTGATTTATCTCTGGAATGGCATTTCAAATATATCAAAATTTTATTTTAAATTGGTTTAGAAAATTATAATTTTTTCTAAAAAAGAAAATAATCCCCCCCACACACACACACACACATACATACACAGTTTATGTTAAAGGTTTGCCTAACTTTGAAGGTTCAAAAATATTTGATTGTATACCAGTACACCATTAGTTTAAAAATAGCAGGGATATTTTGTGTGTGTGTGTGAAAAAATCCTGGTAATTATATAAAAAGGTAATAGTGTTAAAAACGAGAAAATGTTGTACCATTAACTGATTAAATACAATATAATATAATAAAGAAGTAGTAATTTCATAATGTCAGGGTCATTTAATTTTAATATTTATATCTTCAAATATAATTTTCACTGACGTTAGGTATTACATCTTCAGGATCTATCTGTTCAAAGCTGTCCTCTGATGAAGAACCATCTCCAAGGTACTCATCAGTGTCATGATTCTGATTACGATGGTCAAGGTCCAGGAACTGTCGTATTTTATCTTCTACTTGGTAATGTTCACTAAATAAACACATTAAAACACTGGTAGATACAAAGAAGAAAGGAAAACATTTATAGACAAACCATATCAAAGATGTGAAACATAATCACTCTTGTTACAGCAAGGAGGATTTTGAGGAATTCATTTTTTTTGTTTGGTAAATGGAGTTTATATTGAAAATTTCTCTGTTTTCAGTTTTAACAGTTCTACATTATTCGTTATGCTGAATTTCAGAGTTCCTTTATTTTAAAACATAGGAAAACAATATACATCAAAAGACTGAAAAAAGAACAATCATAACAAAAAGAAACAAAACCAGCTAATGGATTGGAATGGATTTAAAGGCTCTCACCTACTGCTTCCAAATGTAAATGACTGTGTCACACCAATGGACATTCCTGTGGCAAATAAAAGCACAACCTGGTGACCGTTTCCAAAGAATCGAACACTCTCCTCTTCTACTCTAACTCCAACAATGTCATCCAAGTTCGTTACCACTGAATAAGTAACAAAGTACTGAATACTCTGTACAATTACATGTCTAACATATCTAAAGTGTTTACTAGTTCTCAGTACAAATAACTTTGATAAAAATAAATAATAAAATAACAAAATATCAGTCAAATTCCTGTACTAAAATATCTTAGGATAATTAAATCTTTAGCACACACATGTACATGTTTATATAGTAAACTTTAAGTCAAACTGATAAAGTTATCATTATATTGTATCAGTGAATAGTAAAACAAAAATCTTTATACATGTACTTCCAAGTTATTATTTTATTGTCAACATTAATAATAAAATATTACAATAGGAAAATATTGAGTATTTTCATTTTAACCCTTTACAATATTGTTTTGTGGGTTTATTATGTGAATTTTTTTTTCTGAAAACACTTGAAGAAACTTTACAGAAAATCTATTCAGTTTGTACAGAATGACATCATAATTATGGAATTAGATAATTTTAAATTGTATTTTTTTGTTATACTTAGTTATAATTAAAATAAGACAGTGAAAAAAAAAAAAAAAACATGACCCCCCCAAACATTATTTGGAGATATGTAGACTATACTTTTTCTTTATGTTGCCAAAGGTAGTCATCAAAGCAGTTTCTCACCTGTGTGTTTTTTAACAAGTGGATGTAGAAACTTTTGTAGCAGACTGCAGCTGCTAATTCTTGTTTCTCCACACTGTTTGTCAAACTCACAAATCTTAAAATAAAACACACGACTCGGTTATATATTTTTTAAGTGAAACAATAATTTGTTTGGTTTATTTTCTTAGTTATTGATTAACCCTGAAAAGATTTATATTTGTAACATAAAGATAATTCATTTCATTTATATACTCAAGACAGGTCAAGAACTGGTTTTTAATAATTTTAACTTTAATTTATTAAAAATAAATATTTAAAAAAAAAAAAAAAAATAAGAAAATAAAAAAATATTTTAAAAGTAGAAATTATAAAAACTGAAAGTAGAAAAAAGAAAACCAAAGAAAGTTTACAAGAATAAAGGATATAGTAACGGTATTAACAACTGGGTATTTCATAAAAATAATAGGAATTTTATCTACAAAACACTGAAAATGATTTGCAGAATTATTTTCATTTAGCAATTCTGTTATATACATATACACAGCAGTTGCAGTTTCCAGATTAATCAGAAATGTGTCTGCATTATTTAAATAGTTTTCGAATTTATAAATGAAAATAATTTAACATTTAAAATGAATAAATACTTTATTTTTAATAATGCCTTACCTCCCAGTCATCCATGCAGTAGATTCCTATGTATATGGCACCAGCCATATATATCAATTTCCATATCAAATAATCTGCAATGTATGTTTATATATTTAGTTTCCACATAAAACCCCAAAGTTGTTTGTTTTGTTGTTGTTCTGGTTTTATTTATTATGTTTGCTTTTTATGATATAACTATCTGGAAAAGGTTACTATGATTATAACTTATTAAAAAGAATGATTTAATTCATAAATATTCAAAGATAAATCATACCTGAACCATAATATCCTGCTCCAAAACCAAAGGCCACTGCTCCTAAAAGAATGTACCACAGAATGTTATTTAATATATTTTTGGCAACACACACATACACAAAAATCTATTGTGTAATATATGAATGTAAATTATTCAGTTGTGAAAAATAAAGAAAATATAATGATGATAATTATAATATTAATATCATCTAATTACTGTACTAATGGATCAACATTTAAGTCTGTTTCCTATCCCAGCCATTTTAAATATTTTCTTAATTTTCAACATAGCGAATATTATTATGGATACAAATAATGATATGATTCAGAATTTCTTGATATACACTTTGTAGCCATTTTTCTGTTATGCTGTAATGATGGTTTGTCATTTGGAAATTAAGAATCTCAACAATAAATATATTTAAGAATCAAAAACTTCTTTTCTCTTATCCTTTTTATAGATCAAAAGTTATGAAAATTTAATAATGCTCTGGGACTTTATATTGTGTGTGTGTGTGTGTGTGTGTGTGTATATATACACACACACAGATAGAGATATATATATATAGATAGCTCTGTTTTGATTGAGGCCACTTGCAGATGGTCTTTCCAAGCAGAAGTCATCAATGAAAAGTCTTGGTCTGATATGCATTGCTGCACACAAGCAGAAATGATATAAACATTCACCATCTTCATATTTGTAAACAAGGCCTCAGATTTACTGAACCATTTGAAATAATATTCTTCACAGTTACTGTCTGTCAGCTCAAGAGTACTGATATTTGCCTGAACCAAACTCTTAATATAATTCATCATTATATTGCATATTGAAGGTTACTGGTCCTGTCTGCATCACAGAATTCTCCGAAATGTAGTAAGGCTACATTTTTACAACTGTTTTCAGAGAAATAATATCCAAATATAATATTCATGGAAAATAATGGTTATTACAGCATTTCAGTTCCCATTGTTTTTAGTTTATCAAAGATAATGCCCTGCTTGAGTGTACTGGGTGAAGGAAAGAATGCTCAAATCTTCTAGTTTCCCAATTTATAGCATTTTAACAACTCATTTAAGTTTCTAACTTAATAATTAACTGTTTATACTTAGCTAGCTTGCCTAAAATGTTTCCAACTGCCCTAATAACAATGGTAATAGTACTAGGAGGATGGTATTGGTAATAGAAGTTGTTGTTATTATAACAGGAAATGACAGTGATGATACCATATTTTAAAAACATACCAACAAAAAGACCCCAAGACCAAATGTTTGGCTCCCTTGAAAAACACAGTCTCTTTGGAGTGTCTTCTTTAACTGTTATATAGCCCATGATGGAGCATATGGCCTGTTAAAGTATAATGTAACATAATATAACATATCAAATCATATCATACTATATAACATCATAAACATAAAATACACACACATACATATATATACGTATATATGATGACTGTTAAATGGTGATCGCGTCGTAAAGTGTAGTCTGTTAATGTGTAAGTGAATATTTGTTATTAGCGACGGTAATAAAACAAATTTCAATTTTTATTTTAAAAAGTTCAGAAATCCAATTCAATATATAAAATCTGTAAATGTAACACTAACAGTGTAATACTCACAACTATTATTCTTAAATAATGTAGCACAAATACATTAGCCATCAAAACAACCTAATACTAGTAATAGTAATACAACCAAAAGCTAGAACAAAATACAGCTGTTCACTCAAACATATTTATGTTCTCACATTTCTTTTTTGTGTCCAAAAACAAATCCTTGTTGAAAATACGTAATTATATTTACAACATTCCAAGAGCTGTCAAAGATATTTGTTTATATCGGAAATAGAAATCTTGCGACCAGAAACTCAAAAGAAGCGTTACTTTAGGTGTGATTGGTCAACAAGTCAGTTGATGTTTTCTTTCAGTATTCGTAATATTTTAATTGGTTCTCGGTGCTTAATTCTAATATTTGAAACATTGATCATCATAATATTTAACAAGTATACTGTATAGTATTGTGTTTATTAATCGAACACTACTGGTCTTTAAAGTTGTATTATAATGTAAATGGTACATTCACATTTAACTAATTTTGTCAAAATACAATCTTCTTTAACTTAACTCATAACTGCTCAAAACAACAGAATTTCATTCGACTTTGGCATTGGTAATCGAAATTCTGTTTGTAGTGATAGTACTGTTACTTACAATAGTGGTTTCAAAGTATGATTTGTACCCTAAAGCATCAACAACAAAATATTTTTTGAAATGTAATTACGGCAACACAAATTAACATTTTATCATAACCTGAAATTACACTGATGTTGAGTTCAAATTTCCATTCTGTGGTACGCTACTGTATATAAAATGCAATTATACCTAACATTTATAAGATACTTAATTTGCAAAGGCAGGGTGAGAATCAAATTACTCAACTTAATTATGCTACTGGTGTCTTTATAGAGAGAGGTTTGCCTTTGTCACTACATGAACATTCGTAACATTGTCATTCTAGAAATAAAATTATATTGGTATTTTAGCAACAAAATTTTAAGTTTTTTATTGTTCCATTTTGGTTTAAAAATATAAATTTCAGTGTCTTTTTGAGATATTACTTATGTCCAAGAGTATAAAAAAAGAACAGTAACAAGTTTTGACAGCTGAAATAGTTTTTCAAAATAATTATTTATAGTGCTGATTAAGGGTAATAAGTTCCAGATAAATATTTTCTGTAAAAGATTGTTTGTATTCAGAAATTTTGATTTAAAATTACAGTTTGTTAAAATGCACTAATGTTAATAATTTCATTATTTATCCTAAATTCACTCAACAATCTGTCTCATGTATAGAAAGTAATATTTAACCTCACTTTAAAAAATCTTTTATTGAAAGTACTTATAATACTTATTTCATTTTCATTAAGACAGAGATATACTGATACTATTGTTTCTAACATTCTCTGTGGATGACTAAAAAACACACCTTTTAATTTCAGATGTCACCTGGTCTTGACAATGACCAATATTGAATTACGGTAAGTTTAATTGGTTATTTTGTTCCTCACTGGTAAATGAAAAAGAAATGAATAGCTGTATTTAAAAAAAAAAAAAAACAACAACAAACAATTGTGGTTATGATCATGATCTCAGTATTTCATTACAGTACATTACCAAGTAGTTATTTATTTTATTGTTGTTGATTTTGTTGGTGTTGTTGTTGATGGTTGTTGTTTTGTATTTATACTGATATTATAAACATCAAATATTTTGAATATTTTAGAGTGGTGCATCTAGACCTAAAGGGGGCAGCACCTAAAGTTGAATATTATCAGCAGGTATCTGCTTAAATATTTTTATTTAATTATCTACTAATGTCTTTGAAACTGTATGATTATATTTACTGTTTTATATTTTATCATAAACAAAATATCTTATTCTGTTTCTGTTGCATATTATAAAGACTTTTCCACTTAAAAAGTCTTGTTTATCTTCATTAATAAAATAATATTATTATTATCATTATTGTTAATAATGTAAATGTTATTATTTGTTTGTTCCAAAAAGCAGATATACTGAATAATTGTTTAAATATTAATTATTATCATATTTTTATTATTATTATTTTTTTTTTGACATTGCTGAATGTTTATCTTAATTAGGTTGATCAAAAAAAAAAAAAATCCCTATTTGTCTTTGTCACTTTAATTTAGCTGTTTCCACTGCTAAATCAGTGGGGCTGCACAGGCTTACTCATAGAGTATGAAGATATGTTTCCTTATACTACACCACTCGAAGATCTAGCAGCCCCATATGCATACAGGTACTTTTGATGTTTTTACTTCTTGGTGTTTCTAGTTTCACTAATTTGATATCCTGAGCTTACCTTTGGTTTTTGGTTTACATATTTGAAGTTTTTGGTATATATATTTATTTTTTTCTTTCAAATATGATAAAACCTATAATTAATTAACATGTAAGTTGTCATGATCAATGAATCAATAAATATGTTTTAGGTAATGATAAAATACTGAAATATAAATTCCTATTTTGTAGCAGAATGTTAATTTAGTAGTAATTAGAATAATGAAAATATTCTGAAATTTGAAATTGAATATTTGTGTGTTACATTTCCAAAAGTAGATCGAAATTTTTAATAGTGATTTTGTGATTTTTATTGTTATTATTGTGATTTCAGTAGAGAAGCTATTCTGGAAATACTACAGCTTGCTGCAAAAAGCAATCTGTCAGTCATACCACTTGTACAGACATTTGGTCATTTGGAGGTTTGCAGTTAATATATTTTTAAAAAGTTTTATTATTGTAATTATACAACTACTTTTTTCATCTGTCAAAAAGTTATTTAATTTTATGTACTTTAGAATTATCTTAAATTAGTAATGTCTTGTGCGCATATAATGATTACAACTGCTTTCTTACATTCAGAAATAATTAACCTCCCCCCAACAAAAAAGAAAACAAACAAAAAAAAAATATGCGGATATAAACATCTTTCTTCCATGAACTGAAATTTTTAATTATTTTTTTGTTTAGACTATGTTTTCTTATTATGATGTTTTTAAAATGTATTTACTCTATATTTTCCATTTTTTTTTGTTCTCAGTTTTTATTGAAACATGAGAAATTTTCTCAACTGAGGGAGTTATCCAGATATCCAATGGCTCTTTGTCCATCACATCCAGGTAGTATTCAGGTTTTTTAATATGGTGCATTTGAGTAAATTGGATACTGAATTATGACACACAAAGAACATTTACTAGTTTGGATCTAGCATATTTTTAGATTTAATATTTCCAGCAGAGTAATTTTTCTTTTTTCTTTTTGTCAAAAAGAAGATGCAGAATTGAAGATTTTCATTGTTTGCGTTTAATACTGTTTTTTTAAAATTGTCTTTATTAAGTGAAGAATCCATCAAGTGGGTTATGTGACAGTGGGCTAATCATTGTTGTATGTGTTTTGAAACCTCAACTTTTTGTCTTCAAATATAGAGGTACCTACTTAGGCAGAGTTATGTCTGAAGTGTTTTATATAGTTAGAGAGATAAATGGTATTTAATAATGGCTTTGCACAGAAAAATAATATAATATGTCAAAAAATATTAACAAATTGATGTTTCAGACAGTTTTAGAACAGTATGTACTATGATAGACCAAGTTATGCAATTACATCCTGGCATTGAACACTTCCATATAGGCTGTGATGAGGTGAGCATTATGACTAGTATCTTAAGAAAGGTTTTGATAAAACAACAGATATTTAAAACAAAATGAATTTGAAGTTGTAATTATTTTCTATTCATTGCATAAACCAGAGTTTACAAATAAAAGTTTCAGAAACTTCTAATTTTTAGGTAATAAAATAACTGTTTTAGAGATTTGTTTTAATAGTCAGCTGTTACCCTTAAATAAAAACTTGCTGAATAGAACATTTTAAAATCTGGTACTCTTAAGAAAATGTCCAGTCTTCACTTATTTTAATGTTTATTTAATTTCAAGGTTTATCATATTGGCCACTGTCCAGCTTGCAAGTCTAGAATGGTCAGTGGTAGCCATGGAATCCATCAAATGTTTTTCTCACATGTCACAGCTGTAGCCAAACATATTCGCACTATGCATCCTGCTGTGATACCACTGATCTGGGATGATATGATGAGAAGTATAGAGCTGCCTGTTCTCATTGGTATATAGTAGAATTTCTTCATTATGACCATTTCAACTAATTTTAATAAAGCATTCTTAATGGATATAATTATATTATATATAATTTATTACATATTTATTACTGTACAGATTTTTTTCCATTTTATTATCTAACCAGTGATCTCTTTTAAATCATAATGTATATAAATTAGGTTTCTTTTTATGGTAAAAATTAGTTTGTTCTTTGATGAGCAACAGCTTAATTTTAAATTAACAATGCCCCTTCATTACAATAAACCTGGATATAATTTGCTTTTCATATTTTCTAAACAGGCTATGTATATATCTTAAAATCTCTTTATAATTCTTTTTCTGGTGTCTGCAAGATAGACTCTGGATTGAAAGATTTGGTGGAACCTATGATTTGGCATTATCTACCTTCATTTTCATTGCCTTCAGGTTTGTATGAATTGTAAATAAAGAGACATTTAAAATATATTCTGTCTGTGCATGTCTATTGTTTATTTTTTATTTATTTTTTTCTAGTAGGTACAACATTTTGAAAGTTTGAATGACCTAACTGAAACTACATTAATTTTATTAACACAACTAAAATTGATTAATAATTCTTGTATTCTTTATTTTGTAGAAAATATAATTTTAATAATTATTCATTAATCATCCAGTATTTTTAATTACAGATTTGTTTGAAAGATTATCTAAAGTGTTTCCATGTGTCTGGCTAGCTAGTGCTTTCAAAGGTGCAACAGGTGTGTGTCGATATGTCACGGACATCACCTACCATATTTCAAATCATCTCACATGGATGAATTCATTGGACAACATAAGATCAAAGTTCACACAGATAAAAGGAATTGTTTTAACAGGCTGGCAGAGGTAGCATTTATTTCTCCATGTTTTAATAATATTTTAGATTATAATTTAAAAAACATTTTCTTCTTGTCTTTAGTTCTTACATTATTCACTGTTCCAGTGGTCATCATCCTAATGACATAATTTATTTAATAAATGGACAAAACATTCAGTAGTAACTAGATTTAAGAAATATAAATAAGTAAATAAATAAGTTAAAAAAATAAGTTAAAAAAAATAACATAGTTTTCTGCAAAATTTTATAACTGCCTTTTAAGCATTAATCCAAAACTTTAATGTTAGAAGTTGTGGACCATGTAGTTTTAATCATTACATCTTAAGTTAAATACAGTTTGTTTTGTAGATATGATCACTATGCTGTGCTATGTGAATTGCTACCCCAAGCCATTCCATCATTGGCTATGTGTCTTGCTATACTCATTAATGGTCAGTTTTCTAAAATAATTTTAATTATTTAATTAGCTTTTATTTATTATAATTTGATAAATGTATAATTCCATTTTTGTTGTAATTTTACTGGAGTGCAGAAGAAAAAATAATCTTGAATGTTTATTTTTTTTAAACTCTAGCATCATTGTCATAGATACCTGTAAATTAATGGCAAGTATTAGAGACTTAGCTGTGAAAAATTGTCATTTCTTTTATTATCAATGGTCACTTGCAATTGTAATAGAAGAATGCATATATGTTAGTAACTAAAAATGATCTGAACATGGCAGAACATTAATTGAAACATTTTTTCAAATGTGGTAGCAGCCACAGCTTGAAATGTGAATTCTGTTTGGCCCAACAATTCTGAAAAGTTACTTTATCGTGAATGCAATGCATTTTTTGTAGATGAATGTGGTAAGTGCTTTTAAGACATACATGTGTGATACACACATTTAAAAGAAAATCAAGTTTTGTAAATTTGGCCCATAATGTTTAATAAACATTGTTATTTTATACATTTTTTGTAACTCAAGATTCAAATAAAATACGTCAGGGGGTTTGGCATCTGAACTCTACATGTTTATTAATTTTATAGTTACATAGTTTTTATATTAAGTCATAATCAATTTTTCAGGTGAGTTTACTCCAGAGATGCACACATCAGTCTCCCATCAGCTCAACTTCACTTCCTTGCTACCTCTTAATCCTTTTCATAGGTACTTGGTTGTTGTTTTTTTGTATACATATGTATAAGTGAGTAAGTTAATAATAGCAAATAATTGTTCTTATTGTTTATGCTAAGCACAGGATAGAAATATGAATGTTATTTTAGTTTAATCACTCAGTGAAATAACTATTAACCAAATATTTTTTAGTTAAAATGTTTCACTAACACAATCAAAAATATATAATATTATAATTGTTTTCTGCTTAATTTATTGACTTCTATTATTCTGTTTTAATTTTTAATTCTTTTTATATTTAACTTGCTGATATCTTTTTTTTTCACTTTTGGTTTGTATGCTTTTTTATCCAAGCTAAGATCAGTTTGTTATTCTCATTTTAGTAATGAAGTTATCCCTTGCAACTTTCCTGGAAGTGATATCTACTGTTTGATGCTGGAATGTCTGAAGTTGGAATCAAGATATGAAGAATTTTTACACAATGACATGTATGTATTTACAGCAAATCCTATTTTAGGTTTTTTAAGGTAACACCACTTATAAATTGCTACCTTTTTTTCAAAGACTTAATTTCACTTAACATAGTCAAAATAAGAATTATTAAAACAAAAAATTAAATATTTGCCAACTGAGATAATGTTTCAACTCAAGGTCAGATTGAAGTATGATGAGGTTCAACTGCATTGAAATAATTATTATTATTATTTTTTTATATGATCTTTTTCATATTTATTTTTAATCCAATAAACTGATAAAAAGAAACTAACTTGAAATATTAAAATTCAAAAGGGTCATAATCATGCATACACTTGAGATGAACAAAGTAACAGTAAGAACTATTTTGAGACACTGAAGATCACAAGGGGAAAAAGATCATGATCATCATCAACTGCTATGAAAGGAAATTATAAAATGATTGAAACAGAGTAAATATTTATAGAATGGACGGAAAAAAAAAAAACAAAAAAAAACAAGAGTCCATTAGATGCATTGGTTTCCAAAGTACTTTTGGTTAAATGTTTTGTAGGGATATAAATCGTGCATGATAATTTACAATTTTTTTTATTTTGATCTGTTCCATTTTAATATTATATTGGTAATTAAACAGAAATAAAAATGATTACATTATTTATACTTTTTTATACATATTTTTATGTTCAATTAACGCAGCATTTTGGGTTGGAATGTGGGAAATTGCTTTATTATTAATTTTCATGTCAAAAGACAGTTGCATCCAGTTTTTATTGTATATATTTCCACAAAAAGTTTCTTAAATTTATAAAAAAATAAATTTCTCAAAAAAAGAATTATTACATGTTACATTGTTTATCATCTGTTATCATCTTTAGGTATGTAGCATGGATGAATGAATACAATGTCAAACGGAACTTTGTTAATGTGTTGTATATAGAACCAATAATTGGAGAATCTGTTAAGTAAGTTAAATTAATCTGATATTTGTTCTTTTAATGAAATCATTTAAACCAACTAGATTGATCAAAATTTCCTTTTTCTTTTTGATTAAAATCTTGTTTTCCTAAGAAAAAGAAAACATATATTTATATAATTATTTGATTGTATTAATGGCCATTATTCATATTATGATGTATCTATCATTTTTTTCTTCTCTTTTTTGATGTTAATACTTTTTTAAAGTTATGTTTAAAGCAGAAATTCAGTTTTATGAAACCTCAGATTTTTAATTTATTTATATATTTATTTATTTTGAATTATTTACTTTGGACAGGATTCTGGAAAAACTTGTTGACTTACAAGCCAATCTACAAAAAGCACTTGCAGTCATTTTCTACGACAACACAGTGATTGAATGGGTGCAAGTTGTGTTAACACCAAAGATTAAGAAGATGTCTGAAGTAGCAGAGACTGGACAAAAACTGTTAAGTCAAATCAACAATAGTCAGATGATCTCTTGATATTATGTTGTCAGTAACACTGTGGAATTAGTAATCAAACTTGAAATCATCCAGTGGAATTTTCAAACAGCCCTCAAAACAGGAATTTTAATTCCACATATTTCAGTACAAATTAAATATTGCTTACTCTGAAAACTAAACTCAGTTTATTTTTGTTAATATTAAAAGCATTTTAAAACTGCCCACTTATATGCTAAAAACCAAATTTGCTGTTATAATTTTCTGTTAATGCTGTAATAATAATAAAAATAATAACAACAACAACAGTTATTATTTTATTAAACATTTAATCATGTTTATCAATAGAAAATATTTTACTTGTGACTTAACCCACAGATTATTTTAATTGTTTGATATTACTAGTTTGAACTGAATGAAATACTAAATCCATGTTTTAATAAAAAGTCTTTCATCTTCCTAGCAAAGATATGTAAAAATCTAAATTGATCATTGACTCACATTTTAGAACAACAAAGGAACTGTCAAATTTTAATTATTACATTTTCTGTTTATATTAATCTTATTTATTTCTACTGTGTCTGCAGAAAATAATAATCATAAATATTGAAATTTTATTGTCCACCTTAAATCTACTTAATTCTGAAGTATAACAGACAACATTTCTTACTTTACTTTGTGGTGGGAAGTCGAACATCAGTCTCTGGAAACACCAATCTCTTTCAGCAAAGACATTTAAATATGAATAATGAACAGTTTCTTTTATGTCTTGCTAGTTGTTTTGCTAGGCAAAATTATGGATCTTTGTTTAGAATTATTGTGCTTTTTTTTAATGCAAATTAGGTGGTCAATTAGGTGATGACTTAGATGTGTATCTCCAAAACTAATTAAGATAATTGAAATGTTCATTTGTGTTTATTCATCTTTTTTCATTTAGCTAAATAACATAATTTTGTCAAATGGGTTTGGTATTCATGATTTACCTGTGTGTCATCATAATTTTGTTGCAGGAAACAGTAGCTAAGAAGTTTTGAAAAAGTTTCTGATATGAAGAATTTATCAGAAAATTCCTAAACTGGCTGTTGTTTATTTTAAAAATGTGTTTAGTTTGGTCAAAAAATAAAAAGAGAGAATTATTATATAATAATATGACAAAGATAACTAAATATTTGATGCATTTTTCCTGTTTTACCTAATGATACAGACCAATTTTTATGGCCAGCAAGATGCCACTAAATAAGGTTAAGTAAAAAATTCAGTCAAATGCAAACATGATTTCATAAAGTTTATTCGATGAAACACTAACTGCAGGATGCTTTTAAAGTATTCAAACTGGCTAACAAATTCAAGGTAAAATATTGTCTTTGTCACATTTTTGCACTTACTCATTTCTGTATTATTTATATTATTATATGTTTTGTGGCATTCTATAGTTTTAGTTCAGGAATCATATGTCTGCAAATATATTTTTACATTAAGGAACATTATGTCAAATACTGTTACAAATGTGACTCCCCCCAAAACAACAACAAACAAACAAAAATACTATCAGGATTGTTGGATATTTTGCTAAATTGGTTGAATGACTGTTTATGCATTTGGCTAAAAATTGTTAAAAACAGCCCAAAATTCATGATAATTTTTTATGTGTGTGTGCCAGTTCTTCTTATGACTGCCCATAAAAGACACTAAGAGGTATTAGAAAACTCATTTTTAAAAGATTGACCAACACTGCTTTCACCATTTAAGCTCTACATATATAATTCTTGAAAATTATTATTTTATTTTTTTATAAAAGTCCATTTATGAAAGATGGCATATATGTTTCATTGGTATAATTCAGCAAACTTTTGTTTATTTCAATCCCTGTTTTATGTGTTTTTTGAGATCTATGTTTAAGGCCATAAATACTAACATGTTGTTTGTAATACATAATGCACGGTCCAGTCAAAAAGATGATCTTCCCATTTTTAATATAAATCTATTTACCAGATGCAGACACAATACAGCCATGCGACAAGAAATATGAATCAATAAATCCTTATATGGATTAAGTTAAACAATTTTGCTCTTTTTGTGATTTAATTAGAATTTTTGCCCATATATATTGCACTAAATATCTAAGGATTTCATTCCTTGAACATTTCCTACTAGTTTTACCAATAAATAATAATAATACAACAAAGTATGCATGCGCACACTCTCTCTCTCAAGAAAGGTGTATGTGAGGTGCAGTTTTATCCATGAGCTTTATTTTGGGAGGATTTTTTGGTACAACTGTTCTCAAATGAAATTTCAGTATGCTCTCTTGTGCAGTAGGCATCTTGTCAAAATGGGTGTGATGTGAACATTGATGTGGGTTTACAGAGTCAAAGCAACTAATTTAAATAAGAAAATATGTCCAATATGGATGGATTAAAAGTGCATTTATTGTTGTATTATCTTGGTAATAGGTAAAAGGATTCCCAAGCCTTAGCATGGATTTGGTTGGGTGCCTTTGAGACCAAAAACTTCAGTGACATGTAAGCTTGTTGTGTTTGATGACAGTATTTTCATTGTTTATGAAATTTCTTCACATGGACAGATGAGAGTTGTGTGTAAATATTAAAATAAATCTTAGTGACAATCATATATAGATATACCATGTGAAGAATGCAGAACTTAATATACTGAATATATAAATGTATTTATTTTGTGCTGTCTCATAACTGAGAACAGAACCCCCAGTCAAAACATAATTCAAGCTCAAGCATCACTAGTACAGAGCTGGTTGTAAAAACTAATACAAGTCATGCAGATGTCTAGGCTTGAATTAAAGCATGTTGAAAAATCAGACATTCAAGTAATAAATAAGCTGTTTTTCAGATCAACTATTTTAGGTCAAAATCAACAAAATGCACTTCAGAAGAAACTTGATCATTGTGAATTTGTCCATTGATACATACATTCATAAATTCTCTCATCTTTTATTCATTGCAGATTTTGGACATGGTTAAAAGATGCTAACAACATTTGAATCTGCAGGTAAACACTAATAATTTTGTCCTAACATTTCTGTGTTTGCACCTGGCTTATGATTTCTGAGTTCAGACAACAGTATAAGCAACAGAAGAATGAAGAAAGAAAACATTTTCAATTTGTTTTATTTAAAATAAGCAAAAACTGAAGTGATCTATATTACTAACAAGACATTTTGTTCAGTTGTTTCTTCAATATTTAAACATACAGCTGTATTGAAATATATCAACTTTTTAAAAATTGTTTAAAAAGAAACAACAAAAAAAACCCCAAAACACAGTCATCCCAAAACCTAACAACAATGCATGAAAATAACCAAGTTTAAAGTATCTTTTTCTACTTAGAAAATGTTACCTGATTCATAATGGATTTTTTCAGAGTTGAATAAAAAAATATCTATGTAACTACTTCTTTCATCTAATAAAAATACAAAAGTACAAAATACTTTGTATGAAATATGTATACAAACTGTAACTGACCACTTTGTAGTATTCTAGTCAAATTTATTTCTAATCCATATACCACATGATAAAAACACACACAAAATAATAAGTCACAGTACTGGTGATAATTTAATGCAAACAGATCAGTATAGATAAAATTATTTTATTCAAATTTGTTAGTAAGAAGCAGAAGCAACTAAAAAGATAACTTAAAAAAGTATTATGCAATCAACTGATTAGTGGATTTCAACAAAACCAGGTGTAGATTAAATACAATTGATATCCAAAAATATAATCGGTGGAATCGGTACAGTCTTTCTTGAAAACCAAATTAAGTAAACTAGTAACAGTCACTGAAGTTTATAACAATGTCCAGTTAATATACTATGCTAATTTAGATAAATTATTAGATACATTTTTTTTTTTAAATAAAACTGTAGTATTACTAATTAGATTTAACCTTAATATAATTATCAAACAAAAAAGTTGTGGTATTCTACGCAATTTTTAGTAATTTTTAATAGCAGTGGCTGTTAATGAAGTTAAAAGTGTTCTAAATAAAAATTTAAAAAAGTATTTTTCTTCCTGCTGCTTTATTTATCACCTGAAATGTGAAGGAAAAATTGAATTTTTATTTATATGTATGTGTAAATGCACAAAACGTTTTTAAAAAAAACTGTTTTGGGAAAACAATAAAAAATGGCCTCCAGTCACTCTGTTACTATCTTTTGTTATCAACATCAAATCTCTAATATTGAATTACATTTAAATATATCAATAATTATTAAAAACACATCTCATTAAATCATATTCTCCCATTCATATTTTTCCTGTAACATATGTAACTTAAATCACTCAATAATACTATCATACCATTTACAATGTAATATGTACCCCATGCTGCTCTGCATCAGGTATGAAATACATTTACAAGTTTATTTGTTTATATTCAGTCTTACCTAAATATGATACAATATATTACCTTTCATCCACATGGGCCCTCTTCTAAAGGCTTTCAGAAAGTAGAGAGTATTGTTAATCTTCTGCTGGCACAACCCAATAGCCTATGAAAAAGAAAAGAAAAAATAATTCACAGAATTTGTAGATTTTAGTAATAACCTGGGTAACATTATATCAATTTTTTAATTACAATTATGAAAACGACAACCCTTACTGAAAGAAATTCAGATATTGTGGATGCTAACTAAATTACTTTTTTTTAATTATGTACCTTTTATCAAAAGAATTAGTGCACACAAAATAGAGAAACTGTTATAATGGCAGGCCAAAGCATGATAATGATGAAGTCATTATTAATTTACTACTAAACTAGTAAAGGAAATAATTGAAATATCTTTATTAATTGAGGTGGTATTCAATCAATATAATTTGAAGTATGTCATACAAGTATGATGTGAAATGTACTCGTGTCTTTAGAAAACATGGCCTACTTGACAAATCTGCTTTGCTGAGTACTCCTGGGCAATTAAATCCATAACAAGTTGCACATACTTGGTCACAAAGGCATCACACTGTTAAGTAAATAAGTTAATATTAAAACTATTTCAAAGTTAAAATACAATTATCAACTTTAGAAACTATTATATTATTCCTGTTTTAAGAAAACATACAGAAATCCTCAGAAATCATTTTATTATATGAAATGAATAAATGTGAAATATACTGGTATATTATAACAGATTATTTACATTTTACCATGAAGGATGTTATATATCACCTACAGTATAGCCTTTTGTTTTTAACATACGGTTTCTGACTTGTGACAATGTTGTTCTGATCAATTAGTCATAGACTGCTTTGGATGCAAGATGGACATCCACATTTACAGAATCCATGTTTAGTACTATATAGAGTATTTAAACACATAACCTTAAATCATATACATACATGTATTCTTTTTCAGTAAAACTTTAATCAGTTTAAATCAGTTTGCACTACAAATGTTTTGGTACTTCACTACTTGCTACATTTTTATTGCAGTTAATAACATGTTAACTGTACGTCCACTTGGATTAAACTGACATATACTTCACTTGCTGACCTATATGCAGAATATAAAAACAAACTTGAATTTTCAGTGTCACACACTCAAGATGTCTCCAAACTGCATATGATTAATTTTGTGCATCTTTTTGAGCACTGCATTTCTACTTTGACGAAGACATTACAAAATGTTTTAAATAATCAAATCAGTATGATACCAATTTACCAGAATATAGAAATCTTGTATGGACAGAACACTGGATAGCAGTAAGTATAGGTTACAACAAGATGCAAAATGTGAATTGCCAGTTTTAAAAAAGTGTACAAAATTCTGAAACGCACTTGTCAGACTAATAAGGAACTATTAGCTTTAGCTGAAGGATCACTGTCAGCTGTGCAGTTGTAAAGTCAAACAGTTGTAAGTTGTATAGGTCATAAGCTGCCATCTGTATGTTTTGTATACTGACATCACTCAACATTACTTTATGCATTGGATAATATTTATAAAACTGACTTATTTACACATCACAATCTCTATGATGTGTAGCACAAGATATCACAGTTTTTAAATTTTAGGTACATTTTCTTGAATACTACTGAACATGAAACTATCTATATGCATATGAAATCTAATTTGAAGCAGAGGATGCCGATTAGAAAAACTTACTTCTTTTGCTATTTCATCAGGTAGCTGTTTGCAGATATCCTCAAGCAGAGCTTTCACTTGCTGTATTGTGGCATTTTGCTTTATGTAGCCAAGGAAGACATCCATCATTTCTGTGCAGATGTCGCAGACAGCATCATTCGACTTGACAAGTTTAATAGCTGAATAAAATTTTATCCATACAGTCAAATTAAGCACAGCATAGTTTTACAATATTTCATACAGTATCCTGTTGGCACATCAGCATACATTTGTTAATGTTCTTTATTTGTATTCATTCTATTTATGTAATAACTACACTCTGTGATCAAAAACAATACCTACCACTGACAACAGAACTGGTGCAGAGTTTAAGGGCAGTGCAAACTTTCAGTGGATCCAGTTCCTGTACAAGCAGTTGGATGATGGCTGCTCCATAGGCACTGACAAAATCCTTACATTCTTGTGTGATAGTGTCTGGCAGAATGTTACAAACTTCATCCAGGGCCTTCTCGACAGCAGCCTGTCAAATTTAATATTAATAATATATCTCCTGTGCATAAAATGATCATGTATTATATATTAATGGTCTTAAACAGATAAATTGCACCTGTTTAATAGCATATTACATTTTACCTCTAGTGCCTGTTATTTTTATTTTGAATGATTTTAATACTTTGTCATATATATATGGATGATATGTATCTATACTGAGTCAAACTTGGTTAATTTGGGCACTGATTTCTCAAGAACCTTGTTGATCTATTGAATAGAAAGTCAAAATCCTAAACAAGTTAGTAATAACAACCTTCAAATAATCAAATGTTGAGACATCAAAAGCCTTTATTTATTCAGTTGCTTACAGTCCAAGATTACTGGAAATAACGAATGGCAAAGTTATAGTTTACCTTGATAAAGACAGAACAATGGGTTGTTGAACGTTGAACATTCTCATGAAATGTTAAGAAATGTACGGAATTACAGACAGTAACTTTGACAGTAACTTTGATAATGACATTTTTAACTATGCTGATTTTTAAAACTTGTTAACTGTCACATTTCTGTTAGAAGTACATATATTAATTACTTAGTTATAGTACTTGTTTTGTAGAATGTTTGATTTAAAATAGATTTACTGGGTATATAATTTTAAATATACATCCAGTGTTATTAACACTTTAGTATGGATTGATTGGGTTCTGTATATTTTTGAATCAGAAAATACATGAACTTGGTATTTATTTCCAATTATGTGTTTCAGATTATGTTTTTGGTAATATATGCATATGTATGTATTAGATTATAAAGAAATACATTTGCATATATGTGTGTCAAACTCATTTGAGTTGTATCTATTATTTACTTTGTAATATATTTAGTTTAACAAATATGCAATGTGAAATGAACCATACTTGACCACATTCAGCTTGACTTATCAAAGTCTGACTGAATGTGTGTGTGTGTGTATGTCCTGCAATCACAATAAATAATGGGAAGATATGATGACTAAACAAACCAGACAGACCAAAAATATAGGGCATTTGTGTTTTTTTGACAGAACTGTTTTTATACTGATAAATTACTTCTAAAAAAGTTTTCATTAAAAAAAAGAAAAGAAATGAAACTAAATTGTTATTTATATTTTTTTCATCTGAAAATGAAATACTCAAACCCACCACTTTTAAAAGTTGATGAAAAATGTAACAGTTAATTTCAATTAATTTTTTTATTCTTTAGGACTGCAGGATAAAAGAAATAACTGGTTACTTTTTATCAACTTTATCATGCAAAAGTTAGAACACCCTGATGTCATTTAGTAGGTTTTATTATTTGGAATTGGATTTGTCAAAAGTGCAAATCTGACCATTTCCTCATACTCTGATATTGATATAGCTATTAGAACCTGAGCATGAATAATTAAAAATGCACAAAATTGAGGAATAGTGAAATACATGTATTTAAAATAATCATGTAAGTGGTCATTTCCTTAAAATGAACCCCCCCCAAAAAATGAAACTATTTATGATAAACTGTTAAATTGTATTATAGCTGGTCACATATCAAGCTACCTTGCCGATACAAAAATATTTTCTGTCTAAACTTAATTTAAAGTGTGTTTAAAGTTCAGTTTGTGAATCAGTAATGTGAAAAACAGATTAATTTTATTCACATGACATTGTACTTTGATGAAAGATTTTGAAAATAAAAAAAAATTGTTTAAATAGGAAAGAGACAAACATCAAACGATTAAAATTAACTCTTTTAAGAAATGATTACAATTAACTAAAGCTTTTTCAGAACAAATTCTATCTTTTTTGCTTGCTATTTATTAACATTATTAACTAACCTCTGATCTGTTCGATCCAATCATTGTGTCAATTTCTTTCATGATAAACTCACAGAGGATGCAGGCTGGGTTTGCAGATGCCTTTTTCTCTGCTGGTTTAACTATTTCCTGTATAGTATTGATATGAGTTAGTGACGACTTCAGAGACGCTCGGTGAAGATGGATTTCAGTTTTCTGTGATGGCTGATTGCAGAAACCAAAGAAATTGCAAACTGCCTTGGGATCCTTTACGCAAAAATTAATGAAAAGAATTATATAATACTGAGAAAGATATGGTCTATTAGAAAAAGCAATACAGTTAACTGACATCTCACTCGAGGAATACATTTGAAAGGAAAATATTTTTAAAATTTTTAAATCTTGACAGATGATAAATTTATGGTTAGTGTAATGATAATCTGGAATGAATAATTAAAATGAATAAGTCAAGGAATGGTAACATAAATAAATATAAATTAACAGTTCAATCATTATTCAAGTGGATACTAACCAATTCATTGGCCAGAAATTCAAACATACTTTGATCATACGCATCAACATACGTCTTGCACTTAAAAATAAATTGTAAAAGATTGAGAATTCATTGTATTAAAATACATCAATCAGCAAAGAATGGTTAATGAATTATTGCAAATTGTTTATCAATATACAAATTGAAAAAACTATCTGCTAACAATGTTAGTTTTTAAACATTTTATAAAGTATAACTAATTATACTGTAAATTTTATTATTTTATTGTTAAAAATAGATTTGTAGTTTATGCACACTCAAATATCTGCTATTGAAATATTTTAAAAACAAAATAAAATGTGAAAATGTACCTCAGCTTGGAAATTTCCCAGCAGAGTGCACACATCAGTTCTTAAGAAGTTTATGACTGCCTGCTGAAAATTAAGTTGAATAAAAACATTAAACCTCTCAAATCCTATCAGATTGATCACTTGTAAGATCTAGTGAATTTCTAACTGCATTTTTGTTATATTCTTTTTTTTTTTATTCATTTGTGTAATAAAATCATGTTCAGGTAACCGGTAAGCATGGGACTAGGTAACACACATTTTCAGATTATACCTTTTACGAGTCACATAAATAACTGCCTTCTTCAGTATAGCGAGTGGGGTGCATATTTCATTTTTTGGATTTCCACAACCAATTTTATTTTCTGATGGCCTTTTAGACTTTATATAAAAATTAAAAACTTTGGGATAAATAATCACATAAATGTAGAGAAGAGCACGCTTACACAGTAATGTTTTATTGACATCTATGCCATGAAAATTAAAACAAAGTGGCCAAAAGGCAAGCTTCCAAGTAGATCAAAAACTAGCCAGTTTACTGGTAGTATGACAATACTTTTATTATTAAATTTTGCATGAAAAAGAACTGATTATACCCTAAATAACTGATCTGTTTGAAAATGGATTGATGTTTTATAAAGATTAAAAACAGCTGGAGATGAGAATTCAATTTTTAAATATTTACTGCAGCTCCAACAGATAAGTAATGTACATTTCATATTTCATAAAAGTCTCTTTCATGTTTATTAAACTAAGTAAATAACAAGGTAACTAAAAGAAAACTCAAATTACAGTGGAACCTTGGGTTACAAACGCCTTGAAGCACAAACAAATTGGATTACAAATGGTAATCTTTGGCAATTATTGTCTTGGTTTATGAATAATGTCCCAAGTTATGAACTACAGAGATGTGCCATGACAAGCTTGCTTTTGATGTCAACATCTAGTAAAGGTAAGAATAGATGCTTATGTCAAAACCGAGGTTAAAGTTGGGATTATACGCATGCCCTATAGCAAATATATATCATGAATTAGGGCCTTTAGTCCTCGATATGCAGTTGCAGCTCAATAGCTTTTGCACTGACATTGTGCACTCACATTTTTTAAAGTGTTGCTGCATTTATGTGTATATTTTTTATTATTCCTTATCCAATATGGTGCCCAAGATAAAAAAGTGAAATCATTAATGCTGGTGGAAAATATAAAGGTGTCGCAGTAGAGGTTAAGAAAGAAATAATTGCAAAACATGAGAGGTGCGTTCATGTGTCTGACATCACTTCACGTATAATTTGGTTTACGAACCGAGTTCTGCAACAAATTAAGTTTGTAACCCAATGTTCCACTGTAGTCTGACAAATATGCACATGTACACACACATATACAGTCATATATACAGATATACACACGGGAAAGTGACAACTTCACATATATGAATGTATGTATATACTGTACAGTTTATATCTCATTTTTATCTTTAAAAATCCCATGCAAACAGAAGTTTTATTTTTAAAACACATCAGTTATATATCGTGAGTGTCAGTGTATACAATTTTATTTTTCAATACGCACCATTGTATTTGCATGCTCTTTTACATCTCATTTTTCCCACCACGCATGTTCTTTTCATATTCAGAATAATATTCTATTTCATTAAAATATCCGATATGGTCAAAGTACCAGTCCCAAATTTCTCAGCTAACGTGTGTACAGATTTGGAATCCTGAATTAAATTCATTTTTAATTTTAACAAATGTTAAATTTGGCAGCATTTTGCTTGAAGTTGACTCGACATTTTACTGAGCCTGATGTTTGTTTCTAAGTCTGCACTTGTTTACGTGTACTTATTAAATAAATGATAAAATATGTGCATCTCACCATAGGAGAAACCAGGTCATAAGCTTACCTGGCTTATGGTTTGCCAAGGGTATTTAACCAATATGTTAAGCCTTTGGGGATGAAAACCAATCCAGCATCAGTAATACACAGGATTTGGTTTATTAAGGGTTTTAATAGACGTAAATGTATACACATAAATTCATCATAGACGGTAATCAGGGATGCACACACAACAAACACATAAACACACACATACATTACTCATATACACACACACAATGAAATGTATTATTAAGATAAAATAACAGCAACGACAGACATTATATACACATACATATACTGCAATCCAAGTAGAAATAACTATCAAGTTCATGTATTTTTGATTTCTCAAAAATGAGACTATAACTAAATTAGTAACCGATACCTCTTATAAATTTATTTGTCATATGATTAACAAACATTAAAAATAATCAGTTCAAAATATCATTACCCCAGAAAGTTAATAATAAAAGACTGTTCACATAATTCCACAAACTTGTCAACATTTTGTCAAATTGCAAATAGCACGTTTGACATGATATACACATTTGTAAACAAAATAAATATGTAACTTTTATATAAAATTAAAAATCATAACATAATCATAAAAAAAATAAAAATAAAAATGTAAAAACCTGGAACGATTTTTCACGGATAACATTTCTGAAATCACTGACAGCTGACTGACATAGAATGCAGTCAAT
Organism: Chrysomallon squamiferum; assembly: GCA_012295275.1. Taxonomy (NCBI): domain Eukaryota; kingdom Metazoa; phylum Mollusca; class Gastropoda; order Neomphalida; family Peltospiridae; genus Chrysomallon; species Chrysomallon squamiferum. The sequence continues at coordinate 18,555,027 of CM022679.1, forward strand.
TTCACTGTTGTATTTGACCTGAAATATAAAATAAAAAAATATTTTCTATAAATTGTATGTATTTCATTCATTCATTCAAACACACTCACTCACTCACTCACTCACTCACTTTCACTCTCTCTCTGTCTCAGTATGGTCTAGGAAAGCCACCACATGGTCAAAACATTTTATTTTCGGATTTTGACATTACTGAAAGCTTCAGGTAATTAACCAATTAAAATAACTTTATATTTTTTTAAAATTCCACTTAGAAAAGAAATATGACATTTTTCATAAAAATATGCAAAAAACAAACTGAAATATTTGCATTTAAAGTTTCATTACATAAAACAGTAACAATTTCATCATTTATTAGTGTTTTAATCATGTTAAATATGTGAAACAAAAGTCAAGAAACAGTTTGTTTTATAATACTGAATAAGTAAAATAAGGCAACATACGTTAATATTTTAATCAAAAAATGTCAAAATGGATGCTGGGAGTTTTTGGAATTTTCGCAAATTGAAACAAGTTTCTGCTCGTACTTGCCATGATTTTCTGAATGCTGGAGAAGCCCGTAGTAGTAGATCAATAATTGCCTACGTCAGCACTGGAAGTCACATCACTAATGCAGCAATTTTAAAGGTATGACAGAGATCATGTCATTTAGCATACGTATATGTACTGCATTGTGGAGATCTCCGTCATTCAAAGGTGTTAATGGTGATATTATAAAGTATTTTGACCTCCATTTTCATAATACTCTAAGTGACTACCAGTGGGGTTTCCTAGACCACCACACACACACACTTACTTGTTTTCTGGCTACAAATACTTTGGTTATCAGGTAAAATTTATCTGCTGATTTGTTAAGAAATCACCTTTTTTAAAATACTCAGAGCTGTGAGCAACCATTTCTCACTGAACTCAGTGTCATTTTCACAAAAGTTAATCATGTGGCAAAGTGTGTCTGGATCCTGCAACCAAAATTTGATCACAGTAATATTTATTCATTTAACCTAACAACAAACTATTAAATAGAAATGAGTTAGTTCTTGTTATGGAAAACAACTTACAAAACAAAACAAAAATTATATATATATTTAATTTTTTGTACACAATATTACAAAAAGTTATCTGAAAAAGATAATTACAAGTCAGTAGAAAATAAGATTGAAAAAACAAAAATTCAAAATGCAAGATAATACAAACAAATCCAAAAAAAGAAAAAACATAAAACATTAAAAAGGAAAAAAACCGAGAGAAAAAAAGCATTACATTTAATTAATCATTAAATGGTTCACTACTCATTTACATTAAAATCACGTAAATGCATTATATTAAAAGGACTTAGATTCATATTTTCCAAAATTGAGTTTGAGGCACTGACTGAAAGTGATTAGGCATTACTTCATGATGGGAAACCTCATTATTTATTTCTTTGTTTTATTATTAGTTTTAATGTATCCAAAAATCTGTGAATAAAATAAGTTATCAAGTTATAGTCAAAACATTTATTAACTCAGGTGAATAAAGGGTACTCATAATTATTGAGGTTATAATGAGCACAGGGTTAAAAACTTACCAACTGATCATTAAGATATTTGATAATTTCAACTATGTACCTATGAAGCACCTTCTTGCACTGGAAAGGAAAAAAAACATGAAATTTACACAAATAATTTCAAATAATTAAAAAATTATGTTGTCTAATGTACCCCCAAAAGCACAATTATTCATGAAAATACATCTTACAACTTTGATGTAAAATAACTTTTGCAAATCTGTGTTTGTCAAATAAAGGGAAACTTCCTGGCACTTTTAATACTTACAATGTCACCAAATGGTCCCAGCTGTGAACACACTAGGGCATCAGCCACCTCTTCCAAATGCGCCTGCATAAAACAAAACAAAAAATAGTGCTTAAAGAATGTGAAGTGACACCTAAAACCATTAGCTGGAAAAACAGTTAAACAGACTTTGGGGGTAAACTAAAATAATGTTTACACCAATTTTCCTCATTTCATATATCCTTCTGAAACAAAATACCTTCCTGCTCATAGGAAAGTATACATAGTACTTTTGCTACTGACACAGGTAACCTGACACCAAACCATTGCTAGTATTAAAATTAACAAATTATTATCAGAACAAAACCTAAAATAGTTGTGTTAATTCTCTGTACTCCATGCTATTATGGGATTTGCTGCAAAGAATTAGAATACCACAACAAAAATTGTTTATTTGAAAAAAACGACAGAATCTCTAATTAAATGAATTTGAATTTTCATACTTAAAACTTGTAATAATCCAATATGAAATACCAAATTGATTCAGTTTCAAAGAACGGTTGTAAACTCAAATTTAATGTACAAATTACAATAGTCTTATTATCTGAAAGTCTTCTCTCAACATCTTTGAAGAAAGTTTTGCAATCAGCACAGTCTGTTGAACCATTCTTGACCTGAAAAAAAACCAAGAAAAAAAAAACCACTCAGTTACTCTACAAGTTATGAGAGAAAAAAAGAAACAAATATGCTACAATGACATCAGGAATTAAAACATAAAAAAAATGATAAAATATCTTTTATAATACACACCAAGTGTTCAGTAACTGGACTGGACTCGACTGCTTCTTCCATTCTTTCACACAGTCCAATGGCAACACATACTGTTTTGATGTCCTAGAAAGCAAAAGGAAAAGGGATTGCTAAAATTTTATTGTTATTAGTATAAAAAAGTACTGCATTAATATGAAGTTGATTAAAATATTAGGTATTATTTAAAGTGTTATCACAAAAAAATGTTCAGCTTAGGTCCAAATAAATTACTATACTTACCAAGTCACTAGATACAAGATACATAACCTCTTGCAGGTAATTTTTTACCAGATCCTTGCACTGTATGGAAGAAAATAAAATATTACATATATTCACACATATTACTCTCAGGAAATGTGTTTTGGATAGTTGTTTTAAAAATGAGGTAATACATTTTTTGTACAGATATGCAATACACACGTAACAAAAAATATTTTGAAGGCATTTTCCTTAAATACATACCTTCTGTTTCAGTGCAGTTGGAAACACTGTGCAGCTTTTGGCAAGCATATTATACTGTTCCGTCTGTAATGATAATTGGATTTCTTTAATTATGTTTACAGAATATTGGACACGCTTACGATTTTGGAATGATCAAGAATGCATATTGTAAGTCACAAAAGAAACAGATTGTGCTAGAGCATCAATGGGGTAAACATGTCTGGAATACAGAACAATACAATACATATATATATATGTATATATAAAACAAATTTGTAATAACCATATCAGAACTCAAAATATAGAAGAAACAGGCATTGATGACGCAATTTATTTAGATTGCACTGGTTATGAATATTAGTCCAAATATATATTCATTAATTTAGTTATATTTAACTTATTTTTAAATTATTAGAGCAATGAACGATATCTATTCATCAAAGTTTATTCATTTTTTCTTTGTCACACATTTTATGATCTGCTACATTATAGAGTAACAGATACATTATGGTTGGTGATATACCTGAATTAAATCTCAGCACCAATATATAGGCCCAGCCCATAAAAACCACTTACCTTTTCAATTTATACAGAACAGCACACCTTTATTTACATTAGCAGCTTGAATTTACAGTCTATTATATACTTATAATCTACTCCAGAAAGGTGTTGCAGGTATTAATTTGTGGCAATAAAATGTATGTAATCACGAGACTACAGATAATTAAAAAACACAGGTGTGATAAGTCTATTATTTGAAGCAGACATAAAATAATTTTCTTAGCTTTGTACTTGCTTTGATTTGACAGCAAACAAAAGTTACCTATCATCTGACCATCGTTGAAATTTTCTCTGATAGAGCTTATCAACAAGCAAAAATAATTTAAGTTTTAAAACTGATGATTTTATGATATTAAAAAAGTATTCCATCGATACTTCTGAATACATTGTTCTGTTATGAAGTATAGGTTATGCTTATGATTCTTTATTTGTTGTTTATCGCAAGAATTTTGAAAGCAAAATAACTGACTGTTTTAGAATGGAAGATATTAATTGGCATAACACAATATTAATTCGTTTATTTAAGAACATATTCATATTATATTCAGTAAAAGTGATAACATAACAAAACATGCATCGTACAAGTTATTAAAAATATATTCAACATAGAAATATAATCATTTCAAATAGTGCCAGTTCTTTTTAGTTGCACATAAAATCTACGGTGATTTGGCCTGGTAGGAGAAAATTCACGGCAATTTTTACACACATGTATAATATATAAGCTAACAGTAGGAACATTGAAGAAAATATACAGCCAACAAATTATATAAAATATAAAATATATAATATAATCATTTGAAACAGCGCCAGACCTTTCTAGTTGTACATAAAATCTATGGTGATTTTGCTCTGTAGAAAATGTAACATAATGGCAATTTTGCTAAGCACATGCTACTTTCAAATGCAGAGCTTCTCTGTGTCAAAGAAGGCACACTATAGTGTCACACATTATTTGAAAGGTAACTGCATGAGCTTTCATTTGATCCTGATAATGTAGGTTTTATTTTCAGCCAGTTTTTTTAAAAACTAGTTAGAAGGCAAGATCAAACTTTGACCCTCCTAGCTGTGCTAAAAATAACAGTGAAGCCATTTTTGCATAGATAAACCAGGCGTTTGTGGAGCAACCCTATTTTAGGACTTTTTATACATGCTGTTAATTGCTGACCATGGATGCCGAAATGTGTTTACCCCCATTGCATTTAACACTCTTGTAGAAAAGACTGGTTTAACACACAATAAACACAATATTACCATTTAAAAGAACACATAATTGATCTTCATTTCCATGTATTTGTTTTTTATGGGATGTTTTATAGAAGGGATTTGGGAGCGGATGAAAATGGACAAAATCTGAACTTTTAACAGTTTGACCAATTATATCGGCAAGGCTGCCAGTACCTACAATATATTTATCAACATAAAACCAAGTAAAAAATAAAACAAGATTGAATTAAAAAATGCAGTAATGCTAACCTTCTTAGTTGTAAATTTCATGATATGTCGGATATTATCAATCATTAACTGACAGAAAGTACAAGATGGATCCTGAAAACACAAGATATAAAACATTATTTACATGTATTTTAATCAAATAAGATTACAGTCAGAAACACAATGCAGCAAAACAGCATGTTTTGTGTTAATAATAGTGCACTACAAGTAACTATAACACATCTAGGAATTTATAGCAATGACAATAAATACAATTAAATATATTATGTTACATTAGGTCTTTATTAATATAAACACGCTCCTGTTAAAGTGTTTATTACTAAACCACTGAATACAGTTCACAACTTCAGTTTAACTATTTGTTTACAAATTTAAAACTGAAACAAAATTATTTATACTTGTTTATTGTAATAGTTATAATTTATCTTTCAGTCATACTATATACAGTATACCATGTTAACTGAAACGGCGATAAACACAACTTACCCATTCTGTTATATATTTATTAGGAACTGAGATATATATAAAACAATAATTAGATAATCAAATACATGCATAAACAATTAGATAATCAAATACATGCCTTCTTGATGGATACTTTCTGAGTTTTCCATATAGTTTCCTTGCAATGACCAACTGCATGACATTCTTTAGCATGTTTGATATGGCTACACCAATATGATGGTCCCCATGTACACTTGTCACTGCCCAGGGACCAACACTGACCTAAAATTAGAATAAATTGTTGTGGGCACAACTGGTATATGCTATAGCAAGTAAAACACTATATGCCTCAATTTAACAAATGAAAGTTAAGAATAAATATTAAAAACATCAAAAATATTAAATAATGTCTAAATTCAAAGATCCTGAAATATGATGTCATCTTTCATTGTTCCTTTTTGAAGTTTTGTGCATGCACATACTAGTGAAAATCATCTTTCAGTGGCTTTGTTTAACATTCATTGATGTGAAAATAAAATTTTCATTTGACACATCCTACAACACAATAATTATCTAATTTGTTTCTGTTTCTTTTATACTTTTGGGGATCATTTCTAACCAGTGAGTACATCAGACAGGCTAAATTTCTCAGTTCATTTTGGTTATTATAAGGGTAAAAAAAAAAAAAAAAAAAAAATGTTTCTGATAATTTATCTTAATCATTCCTGCGTAACTTACATTTTTATTATTCTGTTAAGTAATGTTTGAAGTCAAAAGAGAAATTTGTGGTCAGAACAGAAAAATGTTAAATGCTGTAACACTAAAAGGATGTGGAGCTAATGGAACAATGCAGTTGATTGCAAGTGTCATCTGGGAAATCTACTCAGGAGAAATTGTTTTTATTATATTTAAAACATTCATATACAGTTTCAATGCATAATAATACATATTTCAATTCATAGATAATGATAAAATTGCATTAGTATAATACAGAAAACTGTATTTTATCCTATTACTTAATAATGCTCACCCAGTTATAAATTCAGTAACTAACAGGTTGTGGAACTAACTCTACACTCCAGTCAAAATGCACTCAATAATACATAAATATATATATATATTTAATTATTTATTACTATTATTATTATTACCTAAAAATTAGTTAAATGCTGATAATATTATTTTGTGACAAAGATCAGTGAAAAAAAAAAAATCAAATTAGAAAATAGCCATGGATCCATCTTTTCAGTCAGAAATTACCTTTAGTATTATTAATTCATTTTTATGCCATTTCTGTGATATATCTTACGTTAGGATAATGCAGCATATAAATTTAATCAATATTCTTAATAGTTTGAACATACAAGTATCGACTAAAATAAAACTGCATGAGTGCATTATTTTTTTTTGGTTTATCACTCAGTTCACTGTATGTCGATGTCACCAAAAATTTTAATTGCAACTAGATGCTGTTTAAAATGATTTTATTATTTAAATTAAAGTAGTAGTAGTAGTAGTAGTAATAATAAATATTAAATAAATAAAAAATAATAATTCCGACTTTTTTCTTCTCTTAACCGCGATTTCGGAGATCATCACTATCAAACTCAAAGGGACTAAATGATATCACTTGACTGTTGACAATACCGCTACAAGCGGTTAATTAGCAGGAACTATAATAAAGAAAACTGATATGTGATGTTATAATTTAAAGCAAAACAGAGCTCACTTGTATATATTAATGCGTTTTAATCATTTTTAAACAGAATTTAGTAAAGTAGTTTGGCCTGTGCCTGTGGCGAGATCGACATGACGACAGGCACCGTCTTTCCATCATTTCATTAACTAAACTAAAACTTAACTTACCGTAGGCACAGAGCAGAACCATTACCAAAAGCGCTAATATTTTCATGGTGTTGATAGTGTACAGAAAAACTGAAAAGATTTGTTAAAAAAATATATATATATATATATTTCCTGCCGCTGTGAAACTAAAATGGACGCCTGCAAGAGAAGTATTATATAAACTAAAACACATGACGAATCGTCATGTGATTTCCTCGTATTTGTCATATGACTTCCCCTTTAGTAACGAGCCAATCAGATTGGACAAATTGATGTTCGGATTTATCGTTTACCGTTTTATTGTTGGGGTGTTGGTGGAAGCACACAAACAACAAACAAAAACAACAACAACAACAATTCTATGTATCTATAAATTGCTAATGCAAATATACTATTTACCTCTTGTTACGTTTTCATATGCATTTTAAGTCGGGAAATCAAAGAAAGAAAGAAACTTAATACAAAAACAAAAATAAATACATATATAATAAAGAAAATGATGAAAACAGTGTAATAATAATAATAATAATAATAATAATAATAATAATAATAATAATAATAATGTAGAGGGCACACCCCTAATGCATTAATGTAATAAAATCCAGACGAAAATATTTATTTGTGGTTTAATGATTATCATTAAGATGAAACCGGATACCTTCGAGATATGTACACAACAGAGCAGCTACAGTAAACGAAACAAAGTGCGTGCATGATTTGAAACGCGACATTAAAACCATTTGGGTGTAAAATAACGACATCGTATTTATCTGAATTACATTTTGCTTGTCTGAAATTATAAACAAGCTTATCGATATGAGTAAGAATAATATGGATTCTACTGTATTCCATATTTTACTAAATAATAATTAACAAACAATAAGTGATTACAATAATAAAAAATAAAGTGTATATGTATGCGTATGAGTTTAGACATTTTTTTTTCATTTCTTTTTTTTTTTTTTTTTTTTGAGGTGGGTAACTGTGCCCTTGCATACGACTGTTATTTTATTTTTTGCTTATCCGCCCTAATCCATTAGTGATTCTTCGTATTTTGTGACATCTTCGACATCAAGTTTGTTAGGTTATCAGTACGTGTTTTGTGACATGTATCTGGTAAACTATACATGTAAATATCCGTTTTCTTTAATTCAACGAATGCTAATTAATCGGTATTGTCAACTGAAAAGTATTCAATCGGCTTCAAAACTGATGGCCTCCGAAATCTAGCAGTTATGATCAAAAGTCGGTATTTATTTCAGTAAAGCTTGAAACAATAGACTGAAATTACAGAAATTTTCGGAACGTAAAGTGACATTATCCAGTTATTTTCATCATAAATGTAGTATTATCTTGTCTTTTTTCTTTTCTTTCCCCCAAGATCTTTCCAGTGACGCAGAAATAATTTGTTGTGCGTTTTTTTTTTTTTTCCTTTTTACTTCAAATATTTCAGTATAATTTAAATATATCTATTAAAATGCAGATAGAATGTTTCAAACATATTAATTTGGTGGAATTATTTAAGAAATTCAAAAACAAATTCTCTTGGTATATGTTGAATATGAATTTTATTGAGATAAGAAAAAAAAAAAAAAAAAAAAAAAACGGTGCTCCTAGTCACAGGAAAAGTTCTTTATAGTTAAAGGAATATAGAAAAATGGCTCCAACCATAAATGCTAGTTAGGTTAAGTTGGTAATTTCAGTTTTTACATTTAGTTAACTTCGTTTTACGAAATGATGAGTAAAAAATGTCGTTAGAAATGGAACAGTCTAAAAAGCACAAACGTACAGAATCAAAGAAAAGGAAAGCAATTGCCCTGTTGACATTAATAAAGGAACGGGAAAAAGAAGTATGCAAGTTTTCTCGACGTTGCCAATTTTTGCTTTCGTAATCGTATTATGACACCAGAGATTCTGCCCACTTACTTCTTGTTCTGTTGCTGGCGATGATATGATGGGTTATGTGAAATTAAAGGCAATTTCGCCTGTTGAACATGTCTAATAATTTAGTGTTTATGAAGCTTTTTCAGCCAGAAAAATAATTAAAATCATTAAGGCCAAAGGGTCTTTTTAATTTTATTTTTATATGTCTGATTTCCGCTTACAGTTCCAATTTTATTATTATTATAGTTATATAATAATAATAATGTATTATCAAATATATTTTTCATTATTGCCCAAGTTCACTATCATGACAATGTATGATTTGTATCTGCTGGTGCTTGTATCCATTTGATGTGCACTACCTCAAGAACTTTTTCTTTTATGAAAACGTCTTTAGTGACTTAGTACACATGTTTCTGTATTACATTGCTATTGAAATTTTCAATCTGTTTATCCAGTGATAAATATCTTCCAAAATTTAACGAGGCATTTAAAAAAAAAAAGATGAGTACCATTAACTTCCAAAACGAATGTGTCATGTTAATCATGTATTTAACTTCATTGTGCAAAATGTTATCAAAATCTGCCAACCACTGTTATCTTTTTGCCATCCACAAAAATCATTTGACATGGCTGTGTTAATGTTAAACAAACTATTATCATGTTAAGTCGCATGATCAAATACTGCAGTTTAATTGGATATTCCATTTTATTATATCTATATATAAATAATTACCTATATCATTATCCAAGGTTGAATTTTATTTTCCTGCAAAGCATATAACTGAACTATAATAATTTGCTAGTTTGTAAATTATATTAACTAATTCACATAGAAATACAAACCAGTGTTAAATTAGTTTTGTATTTCAGTGTGAATTAGTGAATATTTGTTATATCACAAACATTAAGGTAAGTCAGGAATCAAGTGTCTTCTTCCTGTCAAGTAAATTATCAAACATAATATTTTGTACTCTGCAAGTACATAGGTTTCGTATGATGTCAGTGCAATTACCAATAATCCCACTGACAGCCATGCTGTAGGGCATTGTTCAGATAAACTTTTGTATTCATATATTGTATGAAAGTAACTAAATGAGTCGATGAAACCGAATGCTTCATGTCAGCGTGGTCTTATTGGCATATTAATTTTTTCACTTACTCACTCGATTGTATTAGTATGTTAGTATCAAAGTATGGCTAACACTTGAGTAGTTTGGGGATGTAAGAATTGTTCAGACAATGGAGTTAAAAGTCATGATATCCCAAAGCCAAACTCAGAAAATTTTGAGCGACAGAAGAAGACTGCAACTTTGAAGAACAAACCAAGCAAACTTTAACCCGTGCCCAACCAAACGTCATTTTAAAGTGTTTGGATCACTTTATGAGTTTATTATAACAGGTAATTAAATCAATTTAGTCATTACTGAAAATAATGTATTAAACCCTCAGCAAATTGGTCATAAATTTTATTACAGTCAAAATTAATAATCTGCTAATATCAAAATTAATAACTATTTATATTTCATAAATTTTGAATGAGAATAAATGAACAAACTATAAAAATTTAACTATGAACTATTCCAATATGAAGGTAATTTTATTAATATTATTTTTTTTTTATGTAAGAGTGGCATTGTTACCCCAGTCTTAAAATTATATATGGTTGTTAGAGACCCTATAAAAGGTAGAATCAAACCATTTGAATTGCTGCACAAGTTACTTGCCAATAATTTTGTATGGAGTAAGTACACAGTATTTATTATTTCAAATAAATTAACATTGACATTTAGTACTAAATCATTAATAATTTTGGTAATTACACTTAATGTGATATCAACATGATTTCAATATATTGTTCTACATATGTGTTTCTGTTAACAGAAAAAAATGCAGATATGTTTGATCTGACTAATCCAGACTGGACATCTCTAAGAGTGGGACCAAAACCTGATGCATCTGATCCTGCTGAGAACTCATCAAAAAACATTATGAAAAAGTGAAAGGTAGAAATGTTAAGTTCCAAGCTGCCATGGCCCTGCAAGATCTTGAGATGGAGGAAGTTGCTGTTGTTGATAACACTTGTAGTTTTCAGATTAAAGGAAAACTACAACCAGTTTCAGATGTTACAGAAGCAGAACTGGAAATTGTAGGCATGATGCAGGTGGAACTTCAGAGACATATCAGAGTTCATGGAACTTGAAGAAAAATTAAAAAGTAGTTGTTTGCTACAGAGACCCTCAAAGATGACAATGTAAGAGTAAAACATTACAGAGGATTTGTTTTACAGTACTTACAAATTTGTTTAATTTTATTTCTCCACATATCTTAGAGACCTCAAAAACAGTTTTAACAAAATTTGAAAAACTTATTTTAATGAAACATAGGTTCAATCTATGCTGACAGAATCTGGGTTAAAATTTCTGCAAATTGTGTGTCCAAGACATTTCATGATGGCATACAAATAATGGTTGTGAAGATGAAATGCTAAAACTGTTTTGCTGAACCGAGAAGACATTCAGTTAATAATGTCTATGGAATTTTGTAGATATTTGGGAGTCAGAGTGTCAGTTATTACTGACTTCTTTGAGATATTTACAGAGAAACCGTATAACTTATTAGCTTGAGCTGAAACTTGGTCAAATTACAAACATCATAATACTGTTAAATATTTAACTGGTATTGCAAAATGGTGTGGCAGAGCATCAGACAAACATGGAACTTAACATTATGGTTTATTATTAAACCTTTTACCAGGTGATAGTGTGCTGGTACATAGTTTTGACATAAAGGAAAGAGCTGGGCTATAAATGAGCAGAAGTGAAAATAGCAGCAGTTTCCAAAGGAAAGAAGCAGTTGCCACCTTTAGAACTTAAAGCCACCAGAAAAATAGTGTATACATTAATTCATGTCAAGAGAGTGATTGGTCTGGTGCATAACAAGTGGACAAAATAGTTGTATCTTTTAACTAGCTAATGTATAGAACAGACCTGGGCATTTTACAGCCTCCGGGCCACGTACAGCCCTTTGGTTGACTCTGTGTAAGTAAGGTTAATTTGGAATTGCAAAATAAACATATTTTCTAACTTCACCTCATGCATGGACTAAAGCTGCATTGCTTTTATTTTGAAGGTGCTTTTTTATTCACATACAAAATGACGCAATATGTAAATCAAGATGTCTGCATGATTGAATCATCACAAGCAGGTCGCAATATGAGTTTAGCCCTCAAAATGTTTGCTCATGCTAAAATAAGAAAAGTAGATGTTGAATGCAGGATTTTCATCAAGAAATGGACTGCTTAGTATTTATTTACTGAAGTCAGAGGTAAAGCTGTGTGTTTAGTTTGCAGAGAGCAGATTGCCATGTTTAAGGATTACAATTTGTGTCAGCATTATGAGATGAAACACGTGGAAAAATACCAAAACTTGACTGATGCTGAAAGGGCACGGACATCAGAAGCTTTGCTAGCTAAGCTACAAAAGCAGCAAGAATTTTTTACCAAGCTTCACTAATCCAGGGATGCAGCAACCAAGGCTATCTTTGTGATATCCAACAAAATCGTTAACAGCAGTAAGCCATTCTCAGAGGTGGAGTTTGTCAAAGAGTGCTTGGTACACTCTGCAGCAAGTCCCACTGCCCAGGTGAGCCATGACGAGAAGGATCAAGGACATTGAGGGGAATTTTGAGTTTCAGCTGCAATGTGAAGTGGCAAGTTTTGACTTTTTTTTCTTGGCTTTGGGTGAGAGCTGTGATGTCTGTGACACAGCCCAGTTACTCGCATTTGTCTGTGGGATAAAGGACTTCAAGATTACAGAGGAGCTGGCTGCAACCCAATCTGTTCACGGAGGTAAATGCATGCATGGACACACTGAGACTGATATGGGACAGACTGGTAGGTGTCACAATGGACAGTTGTCCAAATCTTACGTGGAAAAATGTTGGACTTTTGAAATCTATGCAAGATAAAGAGACTGAAATCGATGCAGATCAGAAATTGTTATTTTTGCATTGTATTATACACCAGCATGTGCTGTGCGAGTCAGTGCTAAAAATTAACCATGCTGTATTTATGTTGTAACTAAAATATCAGGGCACAAGCACTGAATCACAGGCAGTTTGTTGCACTTTTGGAGGAGCATGAGACTGAGCATAGTGACATCAGTTACCACACAGCTGAACAAGGGAAAAGAAATGAAGAATACCAAATGAGGTGGTTAGACTATAAATGTAGGCATGTAAAGGCTGCAACTAGCCTTGAACTAGAACACTTTCTTTGGAGGCCTTTTTCTCAAAATCACAGTTCAGTGACAATCATTAATATAATATGTAGTATCTTGCTTAATATCTGGAGTACAAAGACAATATTGTGATATCTTTAGAAAGCTAAGAAACTCTTTCCAACTGTATAGAAAACTCAAAATGTGTTTTGGGGTGAATGTGACTGCAAATGATCACCAATATAATGAGTCACAAATGTTAAAAATGTTTACATTTTGTTTACCATTGTTTTGAGAAATTTGATTGAATAAATGACATTTCCTGTAAGTCAACCTCACTTTTTCATTGTTTAATCTAACATATACTCTTACCAGTCTTACCAGATTTTGTGTCACTTTGTTACTGACATGTCGTTATTGTTAATGTAGATATTTTTGTCTATCTAATAATTAATTTATTCCATAACTGCTTTTTTATTATTATTAGTAGTAGTACAATTATTAGAATTATTACCATTATCATCATTATTGTTATTATTAATATTTTTATCATCATCATCTTTGTTATTATTATTATCATCATAATCATCATTTTTGAAATTTTCTTTTCTTCATAAGGGTATATACATTGTAAACACTGTTATCTTTGAATAATCAGTATTTTTAAAAAGAATTTTAATTAAAAGAAATTTTGGAAATTATATTATATTATTTTATTTTATATATTTACTTCACTCATTACATTCTGTAGATAGATGATAAATTTGCCATTTTGTAACCATATCTTCTATAATTACATTTTTATATGCTGTAATAGCCATCTTTTACTTGTTTGATGTAGTTAATTTAAATGGATAAATGTAAGTAATCAAATACATATTTTGTTCATATTTTACATCATATTCACTGGTACTTTACAAAGTCATTCTTGCATGTTTTATGTTCTTTTATGAAAACTAAAATATTTTAACATTGTTTTTTCTTTTATTGAATCTTTCCTCTTATTTTTATTGATTTCACAGGTATTTTATTAAAGAATGCCTATTTCTAAAGCTTTTTGTTTCCTGATTTAATTGTCAATTCTAAATTAGCATAAAGGAGAAAATATGCACATCTTAATGAATAGTTGTTTTTGGATGATGTTAGCAATACATTTTGGTAATAAATGTTATAAATATTTAATTTTTCAGAAACTTGTTTACTAGTGGTTTTATAATGATATGCCATATGGTACATAAGTCAGTTATGAAACGACTTCGTACCCAGTAAAAATAATAATTATAATAGTAGTCATTTATGGATAATCATTTTAAAACACCAAATAATGACACTGAAAGTGTGAAACTCAGATCATTCCAAAAAGGTTTTTGTGTTATAATAGAGAATAATTTAATCAGATAGTAATTAAAGAAATGTAAATTATTTTCATAATTTAGACATTTTTATATGTATATATGTGATTTATAGGTGATAAATATGTATTTTACTATACTTTGAGGAAGAAGAATTAGAATCATTGATGTATGAAAAAGGAACAGAGAGTGACTCAAGCTCTGACAGTGATGGTGTGACTCCCCACAAGCAAAGAAAAGTCAGTGTGACATGTGGAGTTACTAATAATGTAAATAATACTGACAGTAATAAGACAAAGCCTGAACCAACAAACTGTCGACCGGAAGAAGCCTCACAAAATTTGAGAATGAAGCTAAGAGAAAAACAAAGAGCAAGCATGGTCAGTAATTTAGATTTTTAATATTTTTGAAGTTAATTACCATAGAATAGCTACATATCTTAAATTGTAACATTATATCTGAATCAATAGTCAATAAGTCAATAGTTTAGAAAAAAATATTATATGTTAAAATCTTCAGTGAGTTGTTTTGTGTCTTGGTGGGTTTTTTTAACTGATAATGAAAATTTTTATGTTTTCATATTAGGTTGTGATTCAGATTTTCTGTATGCAGTGTCACTGAGTGTGTAGATGTGTGCTAGCAAATATAACAATAATTCATTTGTATATGTTCGTACAAATGTTTATTGGTGTCTGACTACCAGAAGTTTAACCCTGCTAGTCTGCCGGGCTACCATTTATTTTTCTCTTCCTTTCTAGTCTTGAGATGCTTTATTCATCTGTGTAGTAATTATTTCCTCTGCAACTGCAATGTGACTGCAGAAATAAGAGCAAATGTGATGTTTATTTGACAAACAAACAAAAATAAAAATTGTTTTAATGTGATCTAAAAGTAAAACTTGTAGATTGAGGAATTATCATTGCACACTTCTTTAAAACAAGGCATTCAGTAATATTGGACATTATAGACAAGAGGAGAAATACCACTGGCAAAGCTGTTGAAAATGGAAATAATATAAACAAGCAACAGTGTTGAAAAAAATAAAACAGTCAAGAGATTTCATGCTGTCATGGCAGAAGGGGTTTGATTGGGAATTGTTCAGTGAAGGAAAAAACTTATACCCCATGTTCAGATTTGAAGTGTGGTACAAAAAAAAAATATTAGGTTGTAGACATTTTATGAAAGAAATCGTGAGAAAACACAATGTAATGAATACTGTATAGTAAGAGTTGTAGCCAAGTTAGCAAAACCGAAACAACAAAAGCAGTGGAAGCACAGTGAATTATGTTTGGAAGTGTAAACTGATAACTATTTGCTCTTTTTTCAAAATTTGTTGGGGTCTACCAGAGTTTATGACCTGGTATTAATAGTTAATGTCAATGTGTTTATGTAAATTGTAAGTATATATTGGCATGAAATTCTAAGATATTTCTAACTGATAATGTATAATGTTGATTTTTTTTTATTCGTATCATGTAAGCAGTTTATTTTGTTAGTTAATTTTCTGTCATGTCCACAGGTTTTATTTTCACTGGCAATTTTCAACTGTTTGGGTTGCTTGAGAAGTTGTTTTCAGTTGTGTAACTGTTTTATTTTTAAATTAGTTTTCTATCACATCCTCATAATTTATTTTGTGGAGTTGCTTTAAAAGGACTTGCATTTTGTAATTTTAAAAAAAGTCCCCAAAGTGATAGCCAGTAGTCAAACAGGGAACCAGTGTTTGTGAATTACATTTTCTTTATGGAAGAGTATGGTAAGCCATTGTCTCTTCTTATTTTGATAGGCTGTAATGTATAGTTAACCTGTCTCAGATACATTTTACTTGTTTAATCTGCCTGCTGTGCAGATTATTATTTTTATATTGTTTCCCTGCATGATATTAGCATTCATTATCAATAGAAAAAGATACTTAAATACATGTTTTACAGATTGTTGTATTGCATATTATCACTGTATCATAATTAAATTATTAATGTACCTGTCCTGTTCTGTGTTTATTTCTCTAATGGATAAATGGAATTATTGATTTATATATATTTTAAAATTCAATGTTAGGTGGCCACAGAAGCACCTTTTTAGTTTAGACTGAGCCTTAGTAAGACAGGATCAGTGGTGTGGGCCCATTACATACATATTAAGGAGTGCTGGCAAATAGGTGCCAGACTTTCAAGTTTTGTCAGCAGCATCATCTAAGAGGGTTGTTGTTATGTCATTACTGGACTTTGTCCTCCAGTGCATTCCCTAATATTGTCTATATACAGAGAATATTCAAATGAAAAATACATTCATATATATATATATATACAAGTCTGATTCCAGCTGAGCTCCGATATAAATTAGTAATAATGATCTTTGGATAATCAGCTGTCAGAATGTTGACTAATCAGAATGTTGGATAATCGGATTTGGTCAGTCATTTATGATTCAGAGAACTGATTTAATGGAAATTAGCTTTGGAAAACTCAAAGAGGTGGAATGATCAACCTATAATTAGAACTTATTATCTTCTAGGAAAACTAAAACAGTCTTCTAACATATACAATAAAATACTCTTAGAATGATCATGTCAGGATTTTTTTTATTATTATTATTTTTTTTGACTATCATTAAATTAATGAACAAACTCATTTTATGAACTAAATTTGTGGTCTCAGTTAATTCCAGTGTAGATAAATATTTATGAGATGAACAGTGGATATTATTTTCTGTACAGTGCATCAATATTTCTAGATCATCCAAACTCCCAGACAATTATATTAATTAGAGTGGGATTTGTCTTTTTTCTTTTCTTATTTTTCACATTAAAAACAGACTAATTTTATAGTCACATACTGTCCATTTTGATTTGTTTCCCTTGGTAAATGCAAAACTGTGGGTCACTGATTAAGACTAACAAAAAAGAACCTTTGTAATTAAGTGATAAAGTTCTCTGGATTGATGTTTGTTTTTCTATGTGTATCATGTCAAACATGCTTTTTGCTATTTGAATGCCAGCTAATGTTTATACCAGAACTGAAATGTAAACATACTCACAAAATGTTAAACAAGTTTATGAGGAATTACTAATTTAAAATAGTTTTTTCTTGTATGTTATTTTAAACATTTGTATTGTATATCTAGTGGTATTAAAACTTCATTATACATTGATTACATTCAGCCACATAAAAAAACCTGAAAATACATGAACTTGATACTTATTCTGGTTTTCAATAATATATGTATGTTTATATATCATAGGTTTTTGCTGTTTTATATCTCAATAAATACGTTTTGTATATATGTACATAATTGATGTATGTTCATATTTATGTCAGATTAATTTGTATTGTGACTTTTTTGTTGTTGTTATTTACTTAATTTAATAAACATAAAAGAGTGTTTATTAAAATATGGAATGTACATTGCTTGTCTGTTGGAACTGCAATAAATATTTATAATCCAAATTCTCAAGCATTCTAAAACTCCAGCTGTTTTTGCTGACCTCTTCCATCTTGATTTATCAAAGTTTGTCTGTATTATCAGGAAATATGTATAATTCCTGAAAATTTCAGAAAATGTTCATAAATTCTGATTCACCCAGAAACTGGCAGTGCAAAGACTGCAAGTAGATCATCCTCTGTCCAACTGATGGCAAATTTTGTGAGAGAGGCTAGATGATAATAGGCCACTGCAAGCATTATAACCCAACAGTGCCACAAATGGGGAATACTTAATTTTGCTGTAAAAAGTGTAATTCTGAAACTGAACATAGCTGAGTCCAAAAGTCCATTCAGTTATATTTTATTCCTGAGCAATAAATGACCATGTCCTTAATGTCATAGTTCGCTCTTTCTATGGACCCTTGGCTCTGTGGATGTCTAGGTATGAATATGAAGATATCCTGGTTTTTCAGAAATAATTGTTAATATTTTTTTTTTTTTAACAGCAAAAGCCCAAATTGTATTTAACCCTTGATGAACTTTTGAAAGAAACCAAACAGTCTGATCAAGATGAGTCTAATGAAAAGTTACCTCCCTTGTTTATGCAAGATCTTCAGAATCTGTTACTAGTTGGTGTTATGGGGAATCTAGCAAGTATAAAACCTAGGTATTTCATTAAAAAATTAACAAAAAATGTTCCTAATTATGATGGTAAAACTGATTGACAATATAGAATGATACTCACCTATTTAATATAGATATTCCTGAATAAATCCTATAAAAATACATTTAATGAGATAGTATTTAAACTTAAAGATTACCTAATCATTAGTGGCAACAAAAACTGAAACTAAAAATGTATTACTTTAAATCTTATTTTATTTCAGCATTTCAAAATTGTACAGCTATTTGCTCACAACTGTTTGAATATTAATAAATATTTTTAATTTATGATTTGATAAAGTATTAAATTTATACAGTAAACACAAAAGAAAATCCTAATATTGGCTCAGTTATTAAATGTTTTAAAGGCCGGTGCTAGGTTACATACAAATTTAATATTTTTATTTTTACATTTATCTCTTTCAGATGGTGTCGCTTGCTCCGTATGGCTAAAGTTGCATCAGTGGTTGTTATGGTAATAAATGAATTATGTGTTTCTGATCTGGAAGAACATGCTGAGAATTTTCAGTTTATCAAGGAAAACTTTTTCATGGTCAGTTCAGTATAAACTGTATTTCTCAAATAACTTTTTGGACTCACTAATAGTGCAGTAAAAGTAACTGACTAGCTTAATAAACTTATTGTATACACTTCAAGAACTGAAATAAAGATATATTTTAAAGTGCATGATAACTGTTGTAGTTCAGAATAATTAATCTTAATAATAAACTATATTTTGATTTTTTTTGTTAAATGAGGAATACTTAGTTCAGGATGATGTCATTTATTTATTTAGTTTGTGGAGCTTGTTTCTCCTCACCAGTATGATAGCACAGTTGATCAGGATATTTTCCGAGTTCCACTTAGTCGCAGAAGTGGTAAGTATACTAATAGATAGTTAACATATCTAATAAAACTTAATAAAACAAATAAATCTCAAGAAGAAAATGGCCAGTTGTCATTAATTTGTGTGGAATCAGAACATATTATCTTCTAGGAAAACAAAAACAATCTTCTAACATATACAGTAAAATACTCTTAGAGTGATCATGCTTATAATAAATCATTAATTTTGTCAGGATTTTTTAATGTTTTTTTGGCTATATATTATCATTAAATTAATTAACAAACTAAATTTCTGGTCCCAGTAAATTCCAGTGTAGATAAATATTTATGAGATGAACACTGGATATTATCTTCTGTACAGTGCATCAGTGTTTCTAGATCAGCCAAACTCCCAGACAGTTATATTAATTAGAGTGGGATTTGTATTTTTTCTTTTCTTATTTTTCACATTAAAAACAGACTAATTTTATAGTCACATACTGTCCAATTTGATTTGGATTTTTTTTAAAATTAAATTTCATTTCATACACCAAACATAGTATATCAAGTTTACATTCACCATATTTTTTGTTTTCTCAGAAAAAGATGTACTTTGTAACTTACTTACATGAGGTAGATATAAATTATAAAAAAACTGATAAACAAATTAGAATTTTAACTTACTTTTTTTAACTGTTAAACATTCAAGTTATATATTGTGTATTAAGACACTGATCTGAATGGTTAATATTTTATTTTCACAGAGATTAAAAACATATCACAAAAGAATTCTGGTAAACGGAAAGATAAAGAAAAGTTTGACAGGAGATGTTTGTTATTGAATCCTAGTCAACTGATCTCTGAGGGTTATCCACTTCCAGTTAAAACAGAGCAAGGTAATAAATATAAATATATTTATATATATGAACATACATTCTTCATTAACGCAGAGAAAGGTAACACAGGTATTATATATATTAATATCCATTTCTCTTCAAAATAGTAACAAACTGAAAAAAAAAAAAGAAAAGGAAAACAATTAAAATACAAATACATTGGATTCAGTTATTGTTCATTTAAGCAAATTTTTTTCTCTCTTTTTATTTACTTCTGTCTGATAGTTAATGATTGTTTTTCAGAGAACTATAAAGATTTTGTATTCAGCAAAGCTGTGTACACCGAGCCTCACTCACAAAGTCCTATGTTTGCCATTGATTGTGAAATGGTAAGTGAAGATTATAGAGAAAAATTTGATTGAAAATGTTAATCTTTATTACATTCTAACAGATTTGGAATGTTCTTTAAATTCTCTTATGTTATAAAGTTATTGTAAGATTATGCAAATAGAAGGGATGTTCTATTGGCAGAACCCAAAAAGGAAAGGTTAATTGATGCTAAAATGTTGTGTTTAATTTTATTTTAATTTTCTCAGTGTTACACAACAGCTAAGAAGAATGAACTGACAAGAGTTTCAGTAGTAAATGAAAAGCTGGAAGTTGTTTATGAGAGTTATGTGAAGCCTTACAATCCGATACTAAACTATCTCACAAAGTAAGCATTTATAATGCTAATCCATTTTATAAGAAATAAGTGAATTAATTACAAATGATAAATCTGTTTTATGTCAGTGATCTATGTATGTTTAAATTCCCATAAAAATAATGTAATATATAAATTTGAATTTAGAAGAAAATAATCCTAATCAAAAAGAAAATAAGTAAATTAAATTTGTATATTTTATAGGGGTTTTTTTGTTTGGTTTTTTGTTGATACTGAAATTTTAATTATTTGATAAAACTGATAAATTACAAAATAATTTATCTGTATTTTTCTCAGCCAAGTTGTGTATCTTTACTGAATTATTTTGGAAAGAAATACATCAGTTGCTTAAAAATAAAGGTTACATTTAAGCAGTACATTTTAAAATTATTTTTGTTTTTGTGAAGTACAATAATGCAACCATCGAAAATAGAAAAATATTTTGTTTTAAATGAACTTGCTCTCAGGAAAAAAACACTTTTTTTCCATTTTTTTCCCATTTTTTTATTTATTTATATAAAACTATATATTTTTTAAAATGTTAATTATTTAATCTAAATCTCATAGAATGAAAATAAATACCCTAATTATCTCTCTGTTATTTAAGTATTATTATCTATTTACAGATACAGTGGTATCACAAAAGATATTCTCAGTCCTATCACTGTGAGGCTTGAAGACGTCCAGAGTGATTTGCAAAGACTGTTACCATCTGATGCAATCTGGTGTGGCCAGTCTCTCTGCTATGACCTAAAAGCATTAAAGGTTATTTTGTCATTTATTACAGGGATCACACGGTTGTCAGTTTCATTTTACAAATACTTTATTTATGATGAGCAATACAATAACATCTCTTCTTTATCCGTTAATATGCATTGTATTCATTCAATAAGGTAGTTAATAATTGGTTATAACTATGATTTGAAAACTCATTTATCTTGATTTCTAAGCCCATAATGTGTAGCTGGTTATCAAGTCATTACTGTCTAACAAGATATTTTGTTCATTTGTATTTTAAATAAATTCAGCTTTTCATTTTTGTAGTTTTAAAAAGTTGCCACTGAAGTTTTAATTGCTGTTGCTCAACTAGTAATTTAAGCAACGAAATATCTGGTATAAAATAGCAGGCATGATTTCTGTAATATAAATTTGTCAAAGTAATTCTGTAGCCATATATGCTACATTGATTAAAATAAATAAATAAATGAATCAAATGTGTGCAGTATTAGATACAACTTAAATAAAGTAATAAATGATATAGCTTCTTAATCTTTAAACGGATCAATTTCATAATACATAAGAAAAGAGACTGAAATTTATAAATGATAACCTAAATTTAAGCTGATATATTTTGATTTTCAGATGTTTCATCCTTTTGTGATAGACACAAGTTTTATTTATAATCTCACTGGTGTCAGATCAAAGAAGACGGGCCTCAAGAGACTGACTCAGCTTTTTCTTCAGTAGGTAGAATTTTGTTTATGTAAAATAAGATCACAGACTTCTGAAACATTTATGAGGCAGAAAAGAATCCATAAATTTCTTTGGACTGTTATAGTTTTTTTGTTTTTTGTTTTTTTTTCCATCAGGCTCTTACAAAATAACAAACATTGATCACCCTTACATTTTAACCTTTTCTGATATCATTACCAATGATTAATATCAGTTTGATAAAGCTTTGAACCATACATTTTATTTGTTCACTACATAATTATGATTTATCTGTGCATTTTTTCAATACTCATCCTACTGAATATTAAAAACAGTACTGAGACTGAAGAAATTAATTTTAAAAAATTAATTTTTTTTCATTCTCATTCATTAATGAATATGAAGCCATTCACCTCTTCACAATAAAACAGGAAGATAAAATTATTTATGTGAAATGAGAGAGAATTATTTGGTAAACATTAATATTTTGGGAGATTTGTTTTTTATTTATGTATTTGATAATATCATTTGTTTTCTAACATGAGTAACAATTAAACTTTTCAGCCGTAACATTCAGAACAGTGAACTTGGTCACTGCTCTCAAGAAGACAGCAAAGCAACAATGGAATTGGTTCTTCTAAAACTGAAAAATGGTAAATCATGAGGTTTAGTACACTGTCTGTTTTTGTACAGATGTTTTAACTACCATATTATTTTAAAAACAGGCTGATATAACTGGTTAACAGTTAGTACAACACATCCTCTTTTGTTCAGCCGCTGGAATATATACATTATATGGAATATATCATCTTAATTGCTATAAATGGACTCACATTTTTAAATATTACATCTAACAGTAATCAGTAGTAAACACGGGGTGCTTATAAGAATGTTATGATCATTTTTATTCATTTGATATTTGTAAAATACATATTTTTTTAATTATAGGCCTAACATTTGGTGACTGCATTCTTGAGTCTTTTGAAGATAAACCTAGAATATTAAATCACTCAGAAAAATCAGATGTTCCAGATGATAAATTAGAAAGCAAACTGGAAAGTGCAGATGTGACTATAGTCTGCAAAAACCAAATGCACCTTTGCTCATCTGACTGTAAGATAAAACCAGAGAATTCAGAAAACATGAATAAAAAAACTATTGAACAGAAAAGAAATGTGTTTTTGCAAGAGAAACGTTATAGCACTTTTTTCAAACAGGTGGAAAAGGTAAAAAAGACAGGTGAGTTACTATCTAACTTGGATCATCTTACTTCTTGATGTTATAATTTCTGAATGAAAGCTAATATTGGACATATCTGATGTATTTATGTCAGTATATTTCATAATTTAATAAAAGCATTGATGCCAGTGTTGAAATACAAAGAAATAATTTGAAGTAAGGATTCTGTACACAGTGTCACAGGGATCCTACCCAGATACTTGTAATTGACTCTAAATCCAGTTACCCTGAAATCACAACTCACAATAGACATAAATAAATAAACACTAATTATTCAAAACCTCTCCTAATGGTATATACATTAGATCGCTCTCTATTAGCATATTCATCCCCAAATGTATTTTTTTTTATAGAGTCGGATTTGTCACAATTTTATCTACTTGCAGTACTAAAAATAAAAGAGTTGTGTGCAAAATTGTTTTTGTACTTGCAGGTCATTTGATGTCAAATAATCAAAAATTTATATTTATTTTAATCCAGCCCCTTCAGAATTTGCTTTAATTTTGCAAGATATTTCATTATGTTTGGGAAATTTAAAATGTCAAATATTTCATGCATTAAATGAAGAGCTTAACAGATGTGGTATCATTGGAAAAGAATGATTCCAGAATACATATTTTTTTCTTTTTTCAAAAATATATTTACATGTGTTTTTTTTATGGCCTTGATTGCATGAACTCATAACCATAAAATAAATTTAAGAATTGTACTCACCACCCATTTTTGATTACAATCCAGATTTTAGAGTGTGGTACAGTGTGCAAGAAATATTTGGTATGTTATGTATTTCACCCATAAGAAACCATAATACAATATTACAGCAAAATCCAAGGAACAGTTCGATATGGAATGACCCTTGATATAAATCATGTCACATCTTAACTTTATATAAACAAATTACCTATTTCATATTTAGATCAAAACAGAAAACTAAAACTAATTTCATTTCAGCTGCTGTTATCGACTGTAAAGAAGTAATTTGCAGATGTGTGCCAAACATACAAAAAGATGAACCAGTGAAATTTGTAGAGATCTCTAGTGACAAATCCTGTTATAAAGAAGCCAAGAAATATGTAACAGACACATCCTTTGTATGGTCACAGTTTCATTGTTTTTCTCAAATCCAGCATGATTCTCCAGAATTAACTGATTTAAAAAGGGTTTGTAATATAGTTTATAAATTTGTTTTTATTCTTTTCAAGTCACATTTTTATTTTAATGAAACAGAACTGTTTGGCATCTTTACCATTTTTGATAATTATATTTTGATTTAAATAATAATGTACCCAGCAAATAACAAAAGTATTTGACATAGGAATATTCAAGAAAAAAAAAAAAAATATACTGAATGTAAAGTATTTATTTTGTTTCGTAACTTACCAGAATATTTTATTGCAAAACAGATTACAGAAACATTTTAATTTATTATACTGATAGTTGGAAGCCTTTTATTATACTTTTTTTTTTTAAAATGTATTTAGTAAAATTTTATCCTCACTATTATGTCATGTTCAGTTCTTATGAACAAATCAATCCCTTAACTTAATAGAAATTTATCATGTGTTATATACTGGGGTCTTGATATTCCATATAATTTCTTTCATTTCTCATGGAAGAAATGCATTGCCCAAAGTCTGATAATGGCCCATAATTCACTGCAAACTAAGAACTCACAATAAGTAATCAGGGCTAAATAAAAAAATAAAACATGGGAAGGTGTGAATATTTACAATTACAGTAAACAATTATTTTCTGTTTATTTTGCAGCAAAATGTGATGAAGATAGACAGGTATATCAAGAAACTGATGAAGAAAATAAAATTAAACTCACTGGTTTGTGTTTTGTTGACTGGAAGAAATGAGCAACACAGACTGTGCAATGGTGGAGCATTTATAAAAATCACATAGCTCATTAATGTTTTAAAATGTTAATAAAATTTGTAATTATCTCTCTGTATTGTTATCAAATATGAGTCTGAGAAATGCTAATATAGACCACAGAATAAACAGAACTTACAGTTCTGATTAAAACTATAAATGCAGATAACTAATGTTTGTAAGAGACTGGGAACTTACTTTTTAATTCATTGTTTTCTAATGGTTCCTATAGGTATCTGATCAACTGAACATTATATCAACCAATCTATCAACCAGTGAACGTATTCAATAAACGTATTTGTAGGTTCAATCGGAATAGCTCAGCCACATCCATCTTAGACCACTCAAGTTTTCTGAAATTACATTCATGGTGTTGAAATGTTTTGTTTCTTATGGAATATAGCGAGTCTATTATAACAAACACCCAGTTTTCATTGCAAACAATGTCAACAAATGCTACCATTACTTGTGCATGTAGGAGTGTTTTGGGAAATTCAGACTACAAGAACTCTGGACAGGTGATAAGCCCTAGTATCCTCTTGTGCTGGAAGCTGTCACATGTTAATCAGCTGACCGTTACATCATTATTTAGTAGATTCAAACATGTCTGAAGATTTCCAAGTCTGTGATTTTATGGTGCTACTTTGACGTGTGATCTACATGTCATGAAACTACTTTGGAGTGTAATCTACAACTTAAAGAGCAATCTACAGTAAAAACAATAATAAAATATCTAGGAAATTTCTACAAAATAAGTGTGACAAGAAAGGATAATTATATTCCTTTAACAGGAACAGTTAGTCTTGTCAGCCACAAGACATTATGTTGATCCAAACATGGGAGCCAGTATTCAAGCATTTGAAAGAATAAACAAAATAATAATTAAAATAAGAGTGTAGATCACGAGATCGTGTAAATTACATGCCAAAGTAGCATTGATTTTACGTTAACGTTCTTGGGTTTCTTCCTGCAACATGTATATGTACAATTAAATGGTACTTTTTATGGCACCAGCTAACTCAAAAATGACTATCTAAAGAAATGTTAAACCAAAATTATTGTTAAATGAATATACTAGCCGGAACCGTACAGTTGGCAAAGATTAGCCAAAAAACAATAGAGACCTATCTCTGGCAGAGAGCTAGCGATATTCATCCTGTTCTCCAAGCTGTACTCTGCCAGAGGTTACTTGTTCTATTGTTTGCCTTTCAGCACATATGCACGTGATTCATACCTGGTAAACATGTTATTATATGTAGCAAACATCTTTTTCAGCCATAAAAGCACTTTATTCAGTCCATACCGAGGCTTGGTAAAACATTCCAGATGGTTGATTGGATGGGTCCCTTGACAACATAATAATAATATAATAACATGTCTTTAAAGCACAATTTAAGTAAAACAAATTACATAAAATAACAAACTTCAGTTTATTCAGTCCATACCTAAGTGGATAGTCAAAAAAAAAAAAAAAAAAATGCCCCAGAACTCTGGAAATGATAAACAATGTTAAACTTTATTGTACAACTACACGTACAAACATAACATGAACACATTTATTTCAACAAATACCAAACATGCAGGTGTTCATTTTTCAATACTTCTAAAAATATCCTAAAATGATTTACATAAAAATTAATAATAATTTCATTAAAATAAAATCAAGATGTGTTTTAAAACTCAATTTGCTCTAGTATAATTTGGTTAGTATATAAACAAATGCAGTGAATACTGACTATTGCAGTATTTTCACATGAAAATAAATTAAATCACTGATAAAATCAAAATATAATTAAAATAGAGGTATTTTCATTCTGATCTTGTATGCATATAAGTAATATGATATGCAGGTAAGAAAAACCGACTTTGTAAATTCAACCCAGTACCTTTAAGATAAGAATTGAAGCTGTGCTATATATATATTAAAACTTGGCCAGGGCAAGTTGAAACAATTTAATTTCTGATTATGATAATTGTTATGTAAACTGAAAAGTCCTTACGAAGTTTTCTAAATTAAAAGTGTATCCATCAGAAACAAATTAAGAAGAGAACAATGACAACTAGAGTAATAAGCCAGTAAAAAATAATGACAACATTCTTGTGCAAACCTTAATACTTGATTTGATGTTTTGTTAAAAAATTATATAAACATTACTTTATTATTAACAAAAGCAATAATATCATGAACTGTACAGATGCATAGATGCTATTTTGACTCAAGTCTTTATTACATCACTGACTTGTCACAACCATTATTAGTAAAACAATGTCCTGTTCATTAATTTTCCAGGACATGTTTTTCTTCTTCTTTTTTTTCATTCCTTAACATTTACTTGCAACAGTTGTATAATGAAAATGAATTCTTTATATATTTACTTTGTACATAAGACAAGAATGTCTGTTATTTTGAATGTAAACTGAAATGTTTTAGTGCTGTGTGAATAAGCAATTTCAGATTGTGAAGAAGATATATAATTTTTACATCCTACAGCTACTAACAATGTGTCAAGATATTTGCATGACAGCACCACTATCAATCACAATGTATTAAATGAAATATGCTGTAAACTGAATCACTTTATATTACCTATTACTGATGAATGTGTAAAATAAATGAGTTAATTTGCTGTGACATTTGCATATAAAGCTTTTAAACAAATACAAACATAATTCAGTTAACATAATTTTTTTTAAATTATTTAATTGATCCCATGAACATTTATGGTTATCCTTTCTTTGAAAAATAAAAATGTTTCATGATGATCTAAACAGACTTAATATAAAATAAATTTTTTTAATTACATTGTTTTCTTGAAAAAATAAAGTTGCCTGTAGCTTGTGTAAATGGCTTCTAATGAAAACCATCAACAGAAAATTTAATATTCTCATAAACTGTTTTAGCAAGATCAAAATGTACCTGAATTTTGAGAAATACAATAAAGATGGTAATATTGTATAAATTGATTTTACATATATTTTAAAATGTTCTGAATAGATGGAATATCGATTTTTGTTATTTGCAAAGAATTACATTGTACAAATCATGTAAGAATATATTTCATTTCATCTCCAGTGGACATATATTTCCTTTACTATATATCTGTTACTGCATTTTGGGGCAAAGGCATATTCCTCAGTGTGTGTGTGTGTGTGTGTGTTAAAAAATAAAACAATTGTCAACAGACAAATTGCACTATTCAGCTTCTGATCTCTCTATTTTAACAATGTTGATATATGTATAAAATATATTTATAAGATAAAACTGACTTTGCCAGTATCTTTCCAGCAACCAGAATACTTAATTTAATGATGAACATAACATTAGAATCTAAGTTTATTCACTACATCACAATCATATTATTTATGTAAATATAATTATATATTAAACATAAATGAATCTATAAAAACAAAATCTATATATATACACTCCAAACACTGTATCACAGTCAAAGAATAAAAATTTACAAAATAAGTAGCACTGAAGAATAATAAATCAAACATTTCCCTCTAGCAGTTATTACACATACAAAATGACATATAAACAAATTCTGATATTTGTCCAGAAAGCAGTTATTGTAAATGATATTGAGGTAATTTAGAAAGCAAACTGTTTCATCTTTATCCATAAAAATGATTAGAACTGTGATTGATACAAAGCATAATGGGGCATCAAATTAATTCTAAAGCAAATACAAAGTAAAAAGTGCAAATTTTATTTATAATTATTTTATTAAAGAAGGGAGTATGTCATCTAAAACTGTAACCAAGTCATGACAGATATAAAACTTCAGTAGGTCATAATTTCAAAGTCCTATCTTTCCTCTGTTTACCATATGGAACTATATTAAACTATTAAAATGATTTTTCACATGAACACACCAAGTAATGTTTGCTAAAATGAAAGCTACTGCTTTCCCTATACAAACACTATTAAATGTAAAAACACAATGGAATTTCATGGATAGGGCCATTCTGGACAAAATGTGCTAAAGGTAAATATATTTTAAATAAAATGACGTAAAGATATTTGATTGCAATGCTCAATAAAATTATTATGTACAGGCAACATAAATAATGTGATTTATACATATTCCAGTGTTGGTTATTTTTCCTTTTTTCTTGCTTTTGTTCAAAATATAAGATAACAAAACAAATAAAAATAAAACATTGTTTTTCCAAAATTCAAATCAGGTTTGCTTTCTCACTTTATAAATCAGTTGCCAAATTTAGTATAATCATCCCATACATCCTAACCCCAACCATCCATAATTTTTAAAAAGCCACTTTATTACCTTCCATGAAATGGCTCTGATGCATAACATATGACAGGTTGTCAGCAGTAACTATTTAATACATATCAATATCCTGATAAACATTCCTCCTCCCAATCAAACTTTTGATTCAAAGTTCACAACTGAAAATATTTGAAAGAATCATGGTTGACTGACAGTTGATAAATGACCAAAAAAAATAAATAAAATAAAATAATAAAATGAAAAAAAAATAAAAAAATAAATACAAATGAAAACAAATGTAATAAATAAAAAATAAAAAAAAAAAAAATAATAAAATAAAGTATAAATAAAATTTACAGAAGTTATCTTTTTAGCAAAAAATGATATATACATAAATTTTATAAAAGTAGAAAACAGCATAATAAACAAAGGCTTGAATTTTAAACGACACAACTAAAATTAAAATTAACATCTTTAATTCAG
Source organism: Chrysomallon squamiferum (assembly GCA_012295275.1). Classification (NCBI taxonomy): domain Eukaryota; kingdom Metazoa; phylum Mollusca; class Gastropoda; order Neomphalida; family Peltospiridae; genus Chrysomallon; species Chrysomallon squamiferum. The sequence continues at coordinate 18,585,520 of CM022679.1, forward strand.
GTAGACTTTCACAATAAAAACAGTTATATTAAAATCAGAACAGACTACAGAATGACTAAAGCCATAATCAGTTGACTGAACAGTTCATTGATCTGTAATAAAAATCTACAAAAACCGAAATGAACATTTTCAGGTTTTAGATCATACTTTTAATCAAATTTAAAATTTGATAAAATGGTGTAAAGCCTAATTTTTTTCAGTGCTAAAGTTTTTTTTTTTTTTTTTTATTGTATTAAAAGCATCTCATATGTTGTAATTATGAGTTAATTGCAATGATTTAATTGATTCTTAGTCAATTCCATTAAAATGTTTAACAAAATATTTAAATAATTTATACTGTCTAACCTTGGTATTCTTATACATATGATGATTTCATGATTGATATACATTATTAATAATCTTCGTAAAGGTAACAAAATTGAATACTAATGTTTAAAATTAATGTAAAGACTTTCAACTGATATAGTTGTGTTGTTTTAACATCACAAAGAACATTTTCTCACAGTAAGTTTTGGTTTTTCCATCACTTATTAATCTAACAGAAAGAATGGTGAATAAACTAAACAAACAGTAAAAAATATTAAAATAAACAAAATCAACAAAATAACTTAAAATGTTGTTAAAAACCCCACAAACACAACTATCTTGCTCATTCAGTAATTTTATTTCACTGAACCTCTACATCAGACAAATGTGTAAAATAAAATAAATAATTGTTAATAATCTGATGGTAAGGGAGTATATGCTGACATCAGCTGGTGTGACTCAGAGATGCTGGTGGTCTGGATGGGTTGAGAAGTCTATGAATAAAGTTACGAACTGCTGTGTAGATGTGACGAGGGAATGCACAGGGCTGCATTTTTGTGAGAACATTTCCACAGTGGCTGATATAGTCAGTAAAAATAGTCAAGGAAATAAATATAGTAAAGCATGTTTATTTCAAATATTTGCAAATTTTCTTTAATTAATCTCATTTTTAGGGATTTTTTTTAAATAGTAAATCTTGAAGCTAACTACATAAAGATGAATTTATGCAGTAACAATAATTTGTGTAAATTTCAAAAAATGTTCACCTTTTTACCCTCTTATTAATTATTTAAATAGAAAATAAATTATTTAACTCTGTTTACATAAAAGTTAGAAAAAATATTTGCAAATTGCAAAATAACTAATAAAAAAAATTCCAACATCAGAAAAATTAATTTTACATTTACAAGTAACAAGGTTTGTTTATTTATACTATTAATATACTTTCCAGAAGGACTAAAACTACATCATTGTAATGACCAGGTTAAAGGATATAAAACAGACCATGGTGGTTGTCCTCCATTGATATAAAGCACATAAGAATAACCGTCCCGCGGTTTGCCTTGAATGGAATAATAGTATGGGAGGAAGCTATGAGCTGTGAAATTTCGTCTTTCATAAAATTTGAGTGCCACAATATTGGTGGAGAGTACATGTAGATAAGCAGCCTTGCAAGTTTGATCGTTCTTTTGTTGATAGGTGAGACAACAAACTGTCAAGGAGAAGAGATGCTGCAATAAAAACAAATATTTCCATTTGACTATTTACTGATGGTAATGTCTGCCTTTCACATTTTTAAAAAATAATTTATTCTAAATGAGTTAGTAAAACCAGCATTACCATAAAAAAATACAAAAAGCAAAATCAGATGATAAGATGTAATAGTGATAAAAATATTGCTAAAAAAATGTCTGATACAAGTAAATTTACAAAGTGTAAAATTTACCTCAGCCTTTAATAATCAAATTAAATATATAAAAACACATATTTATTTATGCCTTTTGTATGTAAGATGCCATACCAATTCCATTTCTCCTGAAATCTCCAACCACTCCTAGACTAAGTATGTAGGCTACTTGAACAGTGGGTGGGTAGTATGATGCCAAAATATCTGAATCCTAAAGAGAAAAAATTGCTCTTTTCAACATCAGCATCTTTATCAGCTTAGTTGATAAAATCTAATACCACCATTTTATTCTCATGGATATACCTAATGAAATATATCATTTTCTTGGTCTGGACAATAATAGTGTGATCAGTTAAAGGAAAAAACTGAGTAATAAAATCTTCTTACAATAAATTTGTTACCTTTATAGTGCTTTGTAAATAAAAATAATTAATGTTCTTTCACTGCTAATGAATTTATAATTAAAACACAATATATTAGATACTCCAATATTACTAGTAAAAACAGATTTGAGTATACATCTGTATGATATTATTTTGCTAATATATCATAAATGGAAATTCGAAGAAATCAGATAATATTTGTAATGTCTCAGTTTTTTGCAAATGTTCTTATAAAAACTGGAGAAGTTATGAAAACCCAGTTGACATATACTTCTTTCATAAGTTTTGACTTGGTTTTAATCTCTGCTACAATTAGTCCAATAATTCTGGAATGATATGTTGCTGCAAGTGAGTAGAATCGTGGAGAAGATGTAATGTCATTGTACCACGACTCAGGATACCTGAAAAAGGTCAAGTACTATATATTACACAGTAATTAAATATTTCACAATTTTTTTAACTTTTAATCTGAATTTAAAAACATGTATCCATCAGATATTAATCTAAACATATATTCAACTAAATGTTAAATCTATGTTTATAAGGACAAGAAAAAAAAAGAAGATAAAACAGAGATACCATCTATAACACCTTTTAAACTAGTAATGCAAGTTATCTTTTTACTACTAATAATAAATGAATAAATAAAACAAAAATTTACTCTATTGGAAACCATTCTGTGCATAATTTCTTGACCTCATCCAAATCATCTGGACTAAGAAAGCGCAGCTGAATTTCTTGCTGCATACAAAGAGAATGTGCCTTGCTCATGAAGACATTTCACAGTAGATGTCTCAAAATCACAGCAAACCTCGCCGCTTCATCACAGTCCACCCACTCAGGTCTAACTCACCTGAGGTCTGCCTCTTCTACCCAGTTCTTCAATGAAAAACAATTTGTTTATCAAAGGCTGTCCTGAAGAAGCTGCACATTAAAGGCTTCCCCTCTCGTAAGAAACATACAGTGTATGTGAAGATACTTTTAGTTAAAGATCTTTGTCAAATGTTAAATGTTAAAATTAGCCTATTCATCAGATTTCACATTTGCATTATATCTAACAACAATTAAATATTACTGGTGTATAGGTATTCGGAAAAGATGGCATTATGCATATTTGGAAAAAAGGCACCTTATTTATTTTTTTCTGCATAGATGCTTTAAAAAATCTTAAAAGCACTTTAGAAAATACAATTTATTCATGCAATATTGCTACACATGTATATTAATATATAGCATCACTGAGCCACTTGGTTTTGCTTAACAAAGTACAGTATAATATCAGTTTAATATTACAATTATCACATTATTATCACATTTAAAAATACAGTATTAGTATATACACAGATCCACTCAGTCACTTGATTTTGGATAGCATGAAGTTTCTAGTGGATGTTGTGACCAACAATTATGAATTGTTTTTGTACACAGAACTTAACTGAATATGTTATCATGATCAAACACCAAGGGAATTAAGTGTCTGTCTGTGTGTGTGTGTACAGATATAAATTTGGTATATACACATGCACATTACATATATGTATGCTTACATGTGTAAATAGATGCACAAGTTTCTTTATGCAGATGTACCTAATGTTAATACTTAATAGGCAAACAATAGATAAATATTCTCCAGAATGATATTCTGTCAGTTCAAAGATATGTGTGTGTGTGTGTGTGTGTGTGTGTGTGTGTGTGTGTGTGAGAAAATATTTTTCAGGTGCAATTTTTTCCAAATCTGCATAGTGTCATTTTTTCCTACACCTGTTGTATCAGTGGAGTATGCTGTATATTTTACGTGCAACTAGATCATATGCTAAATGATTAAACTTATTATCATTTATATTGTTTATATATACTTTTTTTTTTTAAAAGTCTATGATTACTAAATGTATTAAATGATTTTCACTTCACAATACCAGTGTAAATGGTTAAGTAACATGAGTTGTAATAAAGAAAACACATATTTGATGTCTAACTTAAAGCAGAACATAAAGACATTTGGCATATAGTAACTCAGTGAGTACAATAGTAATTGTTACTATTGTACTCACCGAGTTACTATACTAAAACTAGAGAAAGAAAATATAATATTTTTCTTTGATTTGTAAAAACAGTAATAATACTTTTATAGAGTTATGTGCTTTAATGACATAATCATTTTAAACAAGATTTAGTTGCACATAAAATGAAATACAAGTTCGCCCATCAATATTTAATTACTTATTAAGTTATTAGTATTCTGCAACTGAAGGCGAATTGTCATCAGACTCGTGGTCAGTGCAAGAACAATAACGTATTTTGGAAACGTGTAGTTTTTAAATATACAGAATCTAACAAAAACATACTGTAGTAAATTAATGACCTACATATTGAGTTCGTTATTATGATGATAACATTTATAATCGTAATGATAAAAATGTTAATGAAACCGGAAAACAACGAACTCTTAAATCTAAAGAATGTATCCACAGACTTACTTCCTTATACCAGTTAAAATAAAGTACTAGTACAGGCAGTTTTTAAATGATAACAGCCATAAATTGGGTAAAACATGTGATTTGAGTAAAACTATTAAATATGACATGTTACCAACATGATAAATCCAAAGATTAAGGACATGGAATTAAAATCAAAATATTGAAAGCGGAAATTAACGAATGCTTTCTTCAAATCCTTCCTTCAAAATCACGTCGAAACGAAAAGAAAGGAACAAAGAACAAAACTGACATTTAGAAAAATTATTAATTGATCCATTAAGGAAAATATGAAAATGATATTAAAATATTTTATCACGTTTTTTTCTTGTAATTATTTATTAAACTGTTAAGAGACTACGGTTATAAACGAATAGTTTTGAAATGAACATTAGGCAATATCACTATCACAGTATCAGTGTAAAGATCTTATGTTTTGCTAGTTTTAGAACCACATAATTAAATAAAATGGTGGTGATAATCTTGCGTATATGTCTGTTGAATTTATTTTTTCTAATAAAATACTCTCTCTCTCTCTCTCTCTCTCTCTCTCTCTCTCTCTCTCTCTCTCTCTCTCTCTCTCTCTCTCTCTCTTATTATTATTATTATTATTATTATTATTATTATTATTATTATTATTGACTAAAACCGATTTTTTTTAAAATATTTATTCGAGATAGTTTTCCGGGTTTTGTTCAGTTTTATTATAAATTTATATTGAATCATTTTCCATATGAATTGGCTGAAACAAAATAATAAATTTATATGGTCATATTAAATAACCAAAAATGTCGATTTCCGGCACGCATGGAAATGTTGTTGTTAATGGTTTTACAGGTAAATAATATAAATGTAATAATTTCAGTTTGTATATGGGTAATTCTATGATAAGAAATAATGCTTCTGATATAAATTATAGATTATTTTTTCTTTCTTTTTATCTGACAGCTGTACCTTTAAAATTAAAGCAAAATGACCAGGCAGAACATCATCTATTTTTGAAACAGCATAGAGTAAAAGATACTGATGCGTCAAAACCAGAGGATAAGACATTATTTGTGATTAATATACCCCCATACTGTACAAAGGTTATTGGATTTTATATTAATTTCATCTTCTGCAGTATATTTTTTATCATTTGAAATGTAAAGTGAATTTTGATCAGCACATAGTTGAAAGGGTTATGGCCTGCGAAGTCGACAACTTCAATAAATTATCTTGAAATTGTGTCTACTTAGCGGGACAAGCTGAAATGTACCAGTGAGGATCTGTCGATGTCCCGGGACTCATTAATTGGCGTTTTACCTGGCTGACGGTGTGCGCAGTAAAAAGGTAACGACGAGATGTTACTGTACCGCAGCTATTACTATAACTACTATTATTATTACAATTCAATTTCAGTTCAGTAAATGTATTTGCCAAAGGCAGCATGACTATAAACACAAAACAGACAAGAATACAGTTAGAAAACAAAAACAGTTGTATAATACTTTACAGTATACAAACACAGGAATAAAAAAATTAAAGTAATAATTATGATAATAAAAATATAAACATATAGTTGTTATGTATTAAATTACATATTTATCAAGATTCCTCAAAGTTTTTATTTTTGAAGACAAAAGGTTGATTATGTTAAAAGTAGATGGTCTTGTATACAAATATTTCTTTAAATATGATAATCTAATATCATTATAAAATAAACATTTTGATGCAAAATGGAATTCATCTTCAAAGCTTCCACTGTCACACACACACACACACACACACACACACACACACACACACACACAAAACAACAAAAAAACCCCACACCAATGGGTCCACTAAGAAGGTTCGATCCTCTGTGTCAAGTATCCCACTAGAAAGGCTCTACTGATTGAGGTTAATCTGAAATTCATATTACGTTGTGGGTATTACAGTACTAAATAAATAAATAAATAAATGTTCTTGTCAGTTGTGAAGATCAGTATTCAATTCGGTGTAGAAGAGGATCTCTTCCCTCAGATATCCCGTCTTGTCTGGGGTATCGGGGTAGGTTTTTGTGTTGCTGTCAGTATAGTATCGTCTTAATGGCACTAAAACGTGGAATCTCGGCTAACAATCCGTTAGGAACTAAGTCGTGGTTTTTCCTGAGATTAGAAATCTCCTCGGCATAAATCTTAGGAACTGGCATTGTTTCCATTTTAGCTCAGTCCGTGGCTTTTGCCCTAAATGCATCAACATGCTTAATAAATGGCACCACCACGTGGTTGTGCTGTATCTGGTCTGCCGTCTGGAGCATGTTGTCCACAGTCACAACGTAGGCTCTGCATTGTGACATAGTACACTCCAGTAAGTTTTCTTTCCATATTTTTGATACATGTCGATACAAGTCACTCTAAATTGTGCAGCTGCCATAATGTTAAATGTGAAATAGTTTTCCATTTTGATATAAAACTTTATATAGATTAAACCAGGAAAAGAACCAATGTACAAGTGCCTGCTCAGTATAAGAGAAGGATCAATTTGCTAACCAAAACAGTAAATTGGTAGAGCATAATAAGAGCAAATAAACAAAAAACAAAAATACACAGGTACCTACTCTATTGATGAAAGTCTAATTACAAATTCTACCCAGGACAGTAATCACATAAAATTCGACTTCAGGGTTCTCTTCTCGTTGTTAACAAAAAAGGCAAAATGTCTACGTCCCGGGACTTTTATTATTCTGCGTCCTGGTACTAAACAAAATAGATTTGTCGACTTCCCAGGCCGACACCATCTACGTATGAATTATTTAATGAATAATTATAAGTTGATGTAGATTTCAGATGATTCCTAATTTTAAATGAATATATCTTTTTAAAGATACTGCTTTTTGTTACAAAGAATGTAATCAGTTTTTGAACGTATGATATTGATATTAATTATCATGAATAAGTGTTTCCTTGATGCAAAAATGGTTTAATTATAGACTCTTTTCCTAATTTAGTTCCATAAAAATATCATTATCTTTTTTAGCAGATAAAATATTTTTATAAGCTTCAAAATTATTTTAATAAATTAGATTATTATTATTATTATACAGGAATCACTAAAGCAAATTTTTTCTAAGAGTGGCAGAATCTGTCATGTCTACCTCCATGAAAGACCAACATCAGCAGCATCTGAAGAAACTATGTCAAAGTACTTTCCAAATAACAGAGATCCACAGGTAATTAATCTGATTTAAATAACTCCTGTGGATAAAAATATGAAAAGTAAAATTGTAAGCATGTTATGACCTGAATAATAAAGGACAGTTATCATCAGTTCTAATATAGCATTGTTTTTATTAGTTTACTCTTCCAAAAACTTTAAAAAAAATAGAAAAATGAAAAAGAGAACAAATAAGAAATAGTTTGAAAGTATCAGCCCATAGTGCACAGACATAAAAGCACACATGGATCTGCATGAAGTACACTGAATAACATTGCCATAATCATAGCTTAAATTGCTGTGGCCATGGTAAATGGGGATGAAACTGTGACATTTTCTTATCATCCATATCTAATATGTTTTTTTTTTTTAATCCTTACTTTCCAATGTCAGCAATGGCACATTGATCTCAAAATAAAAATTGCAAACTTCCACATAATGCAACATATATTAAATATATATATATATATATATATATATATATATCTTAAAGCATTTCTGTTGACTGTGTGTAAGTATATATGTATAATGTGTGTGTGTGTGTGTGTGTGTGTGTGTGTGTGTGTGTGTGTGTGTGTGTTAACATATAGATAATGTATGCATGATATATTCGTACTTACAAAACAACAGAAAAGATGGTATCCTTTTTACTACTCTTTTAAATCTTTGACACAGTTTTTGGTTGGGTAAAGTGTAAACACTTGTTACCACAAAATAACCCTTGTAGCCCTTTTATCACTTGACATGTGGCTTTTCCCCAACCCTGCTAGATATGTATATATCAGCTGAGTCAATTAAGTAAATATATTTTTTAGATTAAAATATTATTTTTGCATGGAATGAATAAATAAATAAACACACACAAACACACACACACACACACACACACACTAATTATTGTAAAAGATAAATAATACTGAATTATTTTTTAAATAAACATAAAAGTTAATCTAGAAATTTAACCAAATTCCCCTTATAAGTGGAATATTTTCCATAATTTTTTTCTGTTTATCAGGGTTTTAAAGTTGCATATATTGTGTTCAAGAATGCACATGCTGTGTCGAAGGCTGTTGAATTGCCATTTGATGAAGTCTTTCTTATTGAGACAGAAAACTCTCACTTAAACACTGGAATAGCAGGTTAGAAAATTTGAAAATAAACCGTATTTCATTTTGATTTATTCTACAGTTATTTTTATTTTATCTATTATTTCATACTTATTTTGTTTTTGTTTTATTTTTTTTGGTTCAAATTATTAAAGTAATTATCTTTTAAAACTTATTAGAATCATTATTTTTAACATTCAGAATAATGTTTACTTGCATATTCTCATTATTACATTTTCATCATAGTTTTTATTTTTATGATTACTTCAGAATGGTGTCAGCAGTATGAGGATAGTATTGTTGATATAGACAGGATGCAGAAAGAGATCAATATCTTCATGATAGAGTTTGACAAGAAAATCGAAGAGGTAAATCAACTTGTTAATGCAAACTGTAGCTTATATTTCTTAATAATATTTAAGGTGAAAATTAAAAAGACTTTTTATTTTATGTTCTTCTTTAAACATGAATTAAAAATCATTTTGTTGTATAATTCCTCAATCATTGATTATTCACCATTTCATGTATTCTTTTTTTTATTCATTCATTAAGGACAAGCAGAAAGCGAAGGATACAGAAGGTGTACCTGATGAAGAAGGTTGGATCACAGTCAGTCGCCATAGCAACAAAGTAGTTCCAAGAACTGAGGCAAATGAAAAAAAATTTAAGACTAAAGAAAGAAAGAAGAGGAAGGAAAAGGTAACTGCAGTTTTGGGGATATTTGAAAATGAACTAAATTCTGTTTTAAAGAACATTATTCTTAATTAAGAATTTAATGTCATAAAAAGAATTACAGAAAATAGTATAATCTAGTTGTTATGAAATGGTTAATTTATTTTTGACTGTGTTTTCAGACTCTATATTTGTATATCTCTTTTGTGTAACAGCAGAACTTTTTATTGTAGATAGATCTGCATTATTTGCTGTTTAAAACAAAAATATTTATTTTGTTTCAGGAACTTTTACATTTTTACAGCTTTCAAGTACAACAAACAAAACAGCAACGTAAGTTTTAAACAGTGTCATTTTTTTATTATTAACTTTTCTTCAATTAAAAAGGTTTTGAGGTACATACTTTTTGACTATTTTTGTTTTTACTTTTTTTGCATGTAAAATTAATTAAATAATCTTCATAGATAACTTTAAATGATTTTGTTAAACTGACATTAGTGTATAATTTATTATTTTGAAATTCTATTGCATATATTTTTATTTGAATAGAAATTGATACTCTTCGTCAGAAGTTTGAAGAAGACAAACAAAGAATTGCCTTGATGAAAGCTTCAAGAAAATTCCGTCCATATTGATTATAATTATAATAAAAACATTTCCTATTAACTGAAGTGTTACATTTTCTTTATAATTTTGTAATATATAAGGTTTATTGATTGACTAACATCTGTGCTTTGTCACTTAGTGGTTTTAACGTAAAAAAAAAAAGTTTTCATTTTTTTAAAGAAATAAGCTGTTATGTGAAGAAGCTAATTTAAGATAACTGTCTTTAAATATTTTTGCAATTTTTAATTTTTTATTATTTATTTAATTTTGTAAATGTAAACCACAAACAGTATATATAAAAAAAATTAAATCAAAATTAAAACAAAAAGTATATCATCTCTTTATAGCACATTTCCTATAGTACTACTGTCAAATTGCAAACCATACTTTCTTGTCCAAGGTAAGAAATTTATGTTTAGAATTTCATTTCAATTTTAATAGAAACTTCATTTAATGAAAACACTTACTATATTCCATTTATAGATACGGAAAATGAATGGTAATTAAGAGAGAATTCATTTCAAACCTCATAGAGGATTATAAGAATATTATATAAAAACCCTGGGTAATTTCTGCAGTGTTATACAGCCATATTTCTTCAACCTGGTCCATTGGCATAAGTGGGTGGAATTAGACCAATAATCTGAATCTTCTTCCATAGAGTTTTGGCATTGTGGAATAAGCATCCCTATATCTGGTTACCCTCAAAAACATCTGTGAAAACATTGGTGACAGCTTTCTAAAAGTCAATTCAGAAAACCTGTGGCTCCAGATTGAAGTTGTTTCTGCTTAGCCTTCAACAGTTGGAAGGTTGTTGCGTATACAGCTCATCTTATTTAGTAGGAACATGTGGACAAGAGGGTACATGATGCTTAGGCATGAAGAGTGTATTTATGAGAAATAGTTACGGCGATGAATAGGTTTTGTCAGCATAAACAATATCTGCTTTGATAGACATTCCATGTTCTTGATAGTTTGTGAAAATAAGGAGTTTGTTGTCTCTCTATGGTTGTTTACAGAAATTAATCCTATCCATTTGTAAATGTCCATGAATCTCTAAGACAGCTTCAGATCACCCACACAGTCTAGTGAGCATTATAAATTAGATCAAGTGGTAAAAATTGTAATCCTCTCTTAAGATTAAGTGGGAAAACTTATTTGTGGGAAATTAGATCAAGTGGGTGGAAACCATTTAACCATGAACCACAGAAAAAACAAAGAAAGTGGGAAAGTTAAGTGAAAATGTTGACTCTTAATAGGTTTGGAAACCTGAAATTAGCAATATTTTCATTTAATCAAATAAATATTGAAACAAATTTGGTATAATGGTTTGTTTTGATATAATGTTTTCATATGTTTTATTTAAGTTTTGTTTTAATAACTGATAAAGTGGTAACACGCATTATTTCTGATAACCTCCTTCCAATCAAAATAAGAAAGAAGATGCTGTTTTTGTAACTTATCTTGAATGAATGTGTTGAAAATAATTCTTGTAAGATTGAGTATTAATGTTTTCTGAAACGTTTTGAAGTAATCATTGTCATTGATAATAGGATAGTTGCTCACCAGACATTTGTCCACTTGACATTTGCTTGCCCAAAAAGAAATGGATCATAAAAACAAAATTTACTATGAAATCTGAAAAAGAATGAATAATTCCAGAACAATCCACAGCTGACAGAATAATGATTTCCTAATTTATATTCTTAGTATATGATGAGCCAAGAACAGAACTTGGAGTGATTCAATATTCAGCAGTTATTCTTAATTCCCAGCAGTGCAAGTTACAATTGAATAATGTCTTATTTGTAATTTTAGAGTGAAAAACACTATTGGAAGTTACTGTGACACAGCCAATTCTTTTGGTAATACATTTGGCTGATGCATACAATTTTCATTTAGTTTAATTCTCACTTAAGTAATTACCTAATATAGTGTGATAGTAATATAGTAATAATTTTTAAAATTTGTATACCATATTGAGTAAACATATCCACATAAGTATGGATATATGTACACGTTTCAAATGTTCAACAGGCATAAATAAAGATCACATTTGTCTTATCTAAAGTGGCTCATTTTATTGGCATGGTGTAGTTAACACCTGTTTCTTCACATTCGATTTTCTGTAAGTGTTTGGCAAAACCTTTTTATCTTTTTATATTCAAAATGTTACTTGTTTTGACTTTTTGTTTAATAACCATAACCATAGCTCAGTCACCATCCTTGAGATGTTGTGTTGATAAACAATATCATTTGACAATGGGTCAAACAGGAGGATCATGGCTTACAAACAAAGGAAATTCCAGATATCATTCATTAATTGTAAGTCTTTTTTACCTTGTATAAAGTCATGTATTACTTTAAAATTCACTGTTAAAAATATAATTCATAATACTAATTAATGAATTTTGTTTCAAATTATTATTATATACTAAGATGAATTTGAATTTTTGATCTTTATTGTGTGTGTGTGTGTGTGTGTGTGTTGTGTGTGTGTGTGTGTGTGTGAGAGAGAGAGATTAAGAAAAGAAATGTTATAATTAAACATCAATAACACTTCGATCTGTCATATAGGCCTTTGCTATACTGTTCTTTCATTATTATTTTATCTTGACAGGGTTACAGTGAGCTGTATTTCGATGATTACAGAAAGATGTCTGTTATTGAACAATTTGTTGACCAACCAGATGGTAGTGTTAAGAAAACATTAATATATAATGATTTTCCTAAGGTATAAATAAAGTTTATAAATCTAATTAATGACATATTTGAATTAGTCATTAGTAGATACTGAAAAAATCTGTCTCAAAACTTCTATAATAAATCAATCTGTAATCAGTCTATCTAATTTGCCTTGAGATGCTCAAATGGTAAACTGATAAAATAAGAATAGAATGTCTTAGTGAAACCAACAAATTACTTTAGAATGAAAAATAAGATAATAAAATAGGTAAAACATTTTGTACCTTGTCTTGAATTAAAATTAAGACATTATTTTTAAAAATTTATATTTTTCTGCTACAAATCATTCAAAATCCTTTTGAATAAAAAATAAACAAGATTGGAATTTTTTTTTTTTTTTAAATTATAAAATAAATAAAGCAGATAAAAGAGTTTAATAATAATAATAATAATAATAATAATAATAATAATAATAATAATAATAATAATAATAATAATAATAATAATAATAATAGCAGTAGTAGTAGTAGTAATAGTAATGCTGCTGATAATATTTTCATATTTTATGTCATTTCTTTTCTTTTCTTTCTTTGTTTCATATGTATGTAATATTTTGTATTCGGTGTGTTGGATTTTGATCTCGTTTTGAAGTGTTGTGTAATATGTTGTATTACAAAACGAGAGAGCAAAATATTAATATGTTATATTATGGCTATATTTTGTAACATTACACTAATTTTTATTTAAACAGAATATGCAATATGTTTTCTCAGATGGAAAATGCTGGGTGGAGAGATCATTTTTTCCATACAGAGGTCCCTGTATCCCAGGTAAATAATATCAAATCTTACTACATATTAAAAACAATTACTTAAATGATATAACCTTTTATTTTCCTTATTTTAGAAGGCTGAAATATGATACTGATATTAATTACCATGTATATTTATTTATTTAATATCACTGTTAAAGAATGATTTATTATGGACATATTTTAACAGAGGAGGTTAAAATTATTTGAACATTTTATATCTGTATGACTTTCATAATTTTAAAATATTAAATATGTTTTGTCGTAACTGGTTAAAAACCCCACATTAGCATAACTAATAATATTATGTTGTTGCTTTTGGTGATTAATCTTTCTGATAATGATTTGTTTTAAAATAAAGATGATGCTGTTTATCTTGGATCAACCTACATTGGTTATGGTCCAAGTGAAATACCTGTTACTAAATGGGAGTATGTTGTACCAGCTGCCAATCACATGATTAAATTTTCTGTCTCCAAAGATGGCTGTATTCCCATCACAGATACTATATATGGACACTGGAAGCTTGACAATGGTGAGACTAGTAAGTATGAGTTTCATTTTTATCATGTTGTCTTTTTGCTCATGCAAGCTGAAAATAAACTGGTTACATGAAGCTGATATTTAAGGTGTTTTCAATAATTGTAATCAAAATATTCCTTTAATTAGACTCAATGATAGTGGTTTTAAACTGCTCTATAATGATGTTATATATATACCGGAAAGAAACAACCATTCTAAAAGGACTTTAGTATCTGAAGGAACATACTTGAAGGTGTCAGACTCTTATCAACTATTTTCATGAAAGCTGTTTCTCTGGATCATACGTCCGAATCAGGCATCCAATTGTTACCATCTGTGGAGTATTCTAAATCAATAGTATTTGCAATTCTTGGAACAATAGATGCCATTCACTTTGAAAGAAATAGAATGAGGCGCAAGCAGACATTCTGCTAGATTCTCATGCACAGACACTCAGAAAGTGTTCAGCAATGCAGAAGCTGTACCATATCTATGCAGGAACCCACAATGGCCACATGTTAACTGTAGAGAAACTGAAAGGAATAGTGCATTGTATTCTGTGGAATCTAATTTTATAAAGAATATATATTTATAAAATTAATAAATATATAATTAATGAATCAATCAGGTTTTTACTGGTGTTATTTTTGTTTTTTTTTGTTTTTTTATAAAATTTTGTTCAAAGTTTGAAATGTGACAAATTGGATTTCACTATATAAAGATATACATGATATTCAAAATTGTAACTGAAATTAAATTGATCAGTATTAAAAGACTTTGAATATCGTCATTTAAGAAATTATTCATTATTTAAGATAATATTAAGCCTTTAATTCAGAAATAAAGAATAGTATCAAATACAAAATTTGTGATTATCACTTCTAGTCTCATTCTGTAATTGAAATGTACTTATATTTCCTCTTCAGTGAGCTTGGAATTAACATTTCTGATGTCGAATTTCAAACCAGGAATTAGTGACCCTAGCATCTTTGAGCTACCTGTTCAGTGTCATAATGCAACTGTAAGTTTAATGACAGTGGATTGTATTTGAATTATGATTAAATTATTTTATAATTTATGCATTAATGTAACTTGTTAATAATAGTTAATGAATTTTGTTCAAGTAGCTTGGATTTGAGAGAGAGAGAAAGATATATATATATATTAGTTTCTTTAATTTATTTTTATTTATTTTTCAGCACATACCTGGACCCATTTAATAA
Source organism: Chrysomallon squamiferum (assembly GCA_012295275.1). Lineage (NCBI taxonomy): Eukaryota > Metazoa > Mollusca > Gastropoda > Neomphalida > Peltospiridae > Chrysomallon > Chrysomallon squamiferum. The sequence continues at coordinate 18,600,896 of CM022679.1, forward strand.
AATATTAAATCGTTGAAAATCGTTGTGCTGTGTATTATTATTATTATATATATATATATATTTTTTTTTTTTTGAATATTATAAATTTACAATTTAAATTATATCTTTAACATTAATGTTTTTATTTAAGAACTTCCTATGCAAAATTGTGAACATTTACACATTGCACCAGGAACTGCATATTTGATCAATTATAAAGAGATGTTATAACAATTGCAAAATCTAGTTTGATTCAGCTACAGCAGTTATTGTATTAGATAAATAAAACAATATAAAATTAAACAACAAAATAATATAGAAAATAAGTTTATTGAATTATTTAAAACAGCTGGAATAGGCTGGACAGAAATTATCTTGTTATATTTAGTTTTAAAAGAGTTATAGTTTAGTCAAACATTAAAAAATAATAAAAATGTTACAGATTTATGAATATGGTGCACATTAATCTTGTAAAATGAGTTACAAAAGGACTGCCCATCAAAAAAATTAAAGTTGAAAAATATGTCAATACAGTTTATTTTTACAAAATATACACATGGTCTTATGCTTTGTATTACTTTTTCTATATATTGTTTAGTTTATTCACAATTTATTTTAAATTATTTATTCACTATGATGTGTTACATAATAATTATTTTTCATGTTATTCTGTATCTGTTGTACACAGTCTATTCAGTAAATAGAAGGTTGAAAGCAGTTAAAGCTCTTTGTGTTCGTTCTGGAATTGCCTGAAAATATAATTAACATAATTAGTTTTAAAATCAGTATCTGTCACATATTATGATTATGCACAAAATTAAGTAAATTAAAAACATTAAAATTTAAAGAAAATAAATTTAAATGTAAATATTTATCTATTATATCCAAAATGCAAAAAACAAGGACAGAAGTTTACCTCATCTGATGACATGATCTCACAGTTAGTTGGAAAGCTATCGAAGATAGCAGGTTTGCTCAAGCCAGGTTGAAAGTTTGTCATAAAAAATACAAGATCCACCTTTGCTGTTGATAAACAAACTATAATATATATTTTCTTTTTCTTTTAGTATGTTTAGATAAGTATATTATTATAGAGTTGTTAATCAGTATAAAATGTAACTATTAGGGGAAGTGTACATGTACTGAACCCCCTAACTTCTGACCTTCTCTGCTCAGTCTAGATGGAATCATTGAAGATCAGTCTAGTCGAAATTGATAGATGTTAGATACCTTAAGACACTCATAAAGAAAAAAAAAAAGATTAACTTATTAACTCCCAAGTTTTATGGACCAATAAACAAATTCCAACAAAGGTTCAATTTAGGGCCGTAGTAACTTTTATTGAACCAGGCTTAAACAAAAGGACACAGTCATTCAATATAGGAAATTCCATGTATCCTTTTTAAATTCCATTTCCAATACATTCTAACTGAGATTGCTGCACTGTTCACTGTGTCAGTTATATTGTCGAGATCCTTGTATAAGTTGATTGTCATTTTTGATCACAGCATATCTGACTGTGTCAACTCCTCTCTGGGACCATGACTCATAATCTATATTTTCAGATTTGGAATCTTCTTTTACAGATTCGGGCAGAACACAGTGCTGTTCAGGTTCAGATTGATTGTCAGATTCGGTAGTGCTGTAGCTGTTGCCACAATAATGACATCTCAGTGACGATGTGTTCTGTTGATCAGACACTGTAACTGAACTTTCCACTTCAAATCTGGCTGCAGCTGCATAATCAGAATCAAGCCACACATTTGGGTTGCAGGGTAATATAGGTTCAATATAGGGCAACTACTAGACATAAAAATACCCACATGTAATTTTTTGATCCTCATATGCAAAGACTATGTCCTAACATATTGATACATATGTACTTACATGCCCACCAGCACTACACACCTACAAAAATAGACAAAAGTTACATTTGCATGAGCAAAATTAGATTTTTCCTCACCTTTTTTGCATCAGTTGATCTTTCACTATCCTTAATATCAATCACAAAATGCATGATATTGACCAATGTATCACACAGCTGTTCAGCGGTTCAATATAGGTACAGGTTCAGTATAATGTACACTTCCCCTACACTGTTGATGTATTAGTAGCAATATTATAAGAAATTAATCTTTAAAAATTAAAAATATGTTATTAATACTGTTTTATCTGAATATAGGTTTTCAGAGTAAATATTAAAATCATTTATAATATTTTTTGTTTATGTTATATACACAGATTTAAATATATATGTATATGTGTGTGCATGCATATATGTCGGATGTGTCAAAATTTTGGAATCCCTCTTTATGAATAAATTCATGAATTTTGTCTGCATAAATATCAGTTGTGTAAATTCTTGTGCTCTTGTACATTTCTGCACTGGTGAATTGCACCTTTTGATCCATCTGGGCGAGGAACAAGATGTCCTGTAATAGTTTCTACCAAGGGAATACAGCCATACTTAGTGACTCCAATTCTCGTTTTCATATCGGAATTCATGTAGAGCACTTGAAAATAGTCCACTTCCACTTTGTTAGCTCCAAAGCCAAAGTAAGTAGAACCCAAATGTGTAGCATTCACTGAAATGATTTATTATCAAATGTTGTTTACTACAGTGTTTCACAGTTAATACTACTGTGGTTTTATAAACCAAGAGAGTTTGTGAATTCACAATTATATATTAACATTATTTAACAATGTCCAAACATTGAGAACTATAACGGTTTTAGGCAATACTTTTTATTTAGTTATTTATTTTTAATTTTTTAATTATTATTATTATTATTATTATTATTATTATTATTATTATTTCTTGTTAGTTTGAAAATGACCATTTATTTGTAATGTACTTTATGTTGAGCAAATTTCACTAAATATATATTATTAAATAACAAAAAACAACTTTTGAATTTTTACTTGGCATACAAGGTGATCGCAAAACTTGAATGGCCTGCATTTCTTTGCATGTTCCATTCGGAAACTGCACAAACTGCTTGTTCTGGAAATAAAATGTATTTGTAAATAAAAACAAATCATTAAGAAATATTACTATTACTACTGCTACTCCTAATATTATTTCTACTGGAACTACATCTACTACTTTTCTATTAATTTGCTAGTATCACTATAACTATTATTATAGATGTGCTATACTCTTAGTTCTACTACAATTACTGCTGCTGCTTCTACTACTACTAAATAGCTGTAGTGTGCTTATTACTACCAATATTACTATTATTACAAAAGAGTTGTAATTTCTTACTATGTTGAAATCGACGAAAATGTTGATTTCTTCCCTTCTTCCATCTAAATGGACCATTCTAGATTCTATAACAGCCTTCCTTCTGTATTCATCAAAATGCAACTTATTACCACCCTTATGAAAAGTATGAAATACACTTACATTAGTTATCTAATACATACATATAGAGTATGCTGCATCGAGGTCAAATATTTTCTTAAATTAAGTATAAATAAAGCTGTTGATGATGATGATGATGATAATAATAATAATAATAATAATAATAATAATAATAATAATAATAATATAGTAAGCAGAAAGTAAACAGATTTCAGCAAAATCAAAAGAAATATATTTAAATTATAATATCTGTGATTGGAGCTTAAATGGATGAAATCTCACAAAAATGAATATTTATCATTACAAATATAATTACATTACGTTGTATTTAACACTGGTGTATGTTGGTGTTTGTCATAGATTATCTTCTTGTTATGGAGATATTTAATGTTGTAGATTCTATTTACTAAGCCCCTGCATGTGAACATTCTTAGAATAGCCAATAACTGCTTAACTCCTCAAAAGAGGTGCCTTACTTGCCGTGAAGTAGACGATGGGATTTTGGTGGTTGAGTCATGGTTAATGTCTGAAACTGAGCTCATAGCCATTGACAACAAACCATAGTAATGTAGACGAGAGATCAGGTTCAGCTCGTTCTGATCAATCGACTGGTCATGCCAAGCTCAAGACCTAACAACCATTGTTTTGTTAAATTTTGTTGAGAGCAAAGATGGTAACTTGTATTGAATTTGTTGCTCTTGGGCCAGTGGCTAGGGCCAATCAGGTGATTTATATTTCTATTGCCTGAATATATCAGCCATGTATCCCTGGCATGACTGTGGTTGTTATCCACAGCAGCATATCCCCTTGTAAAAAGACATCCTGGAGGAAATATATTACCAATATCAGTTCCCAAACACCAGTCAAATCTGGCTGGAATAGGATTCGAACAATCAAGGGAAAGGCATCATCCAGTAACACTGTCAATGATAAAGATTTCAAGTCTCACCATGATTTTGCTAACCTATTGGCAGATACTTTTTATCATAATTCTTCGTCTTCCTTCAGGACAAATGATTTTGCATCTGTTCGTAATAAAACTGAAAAGCAGATTATTAATTTTTCATCTGATAATGCTGAAATATACAATATGCCCTTCTCCACAGAACGATTGCAGGATGCTCTACGTAGAACTTATGACACTTCAGTAGGCCCAGATGAAATGCACTATCAGTGACTTAAACATTTACCCAACTCTTCTCTCTTGCTTCTTCTAAACATTTTCAAGCAATTGTGATTCCTATTCCTAAGTCTGGTAAGGATCCAACAAAGCCTACTAATTATCGCCCAATTGCCCTGACAAGTTGCATCTGCAAAACCATGGAATGAATGATCAATCGAATGAATGGTCTGGTTTCTTGAAGCTCACAAACTGCTTATTAATGTGCAGTGTGGTTTCAGATCTAGACGTAGCACGTCAGATCATCTTGTTAGATTTGAAACTTTTTGCAGGGAAGCTTTCATTCACAATTAACACCTTGTTTCGGTGTTTTCTTTATATATTTTTATATGACACTGCATGGAAATATGGAATTATGAAGGACCGCCATGACTTCGGTCTAAGAGATCGCCTTCCTATATTAATAAATAATTTTTTAAAAGACAGATCTTTGGGATTTACTTTTTCTGATTCCTATGCGCAAGAGATGGGTGTACCTTGGGTTAGTATCCTGTTCATAACTTTATTTTCTGTGAAAATTAACAGCATCACCCAGTGTTTAAAACCGTGTGTCGATTGCTCTTTATATGTGGACGATTTTCAGGTTTGCTACCGATCGCGCAACATGAATATTATCGAACATCAGTTACAGATTTTTCTGAATAAACTTCAGTAATGGGCAACTGACAACGGATTTAGGTTCTCTGTATGTATGCATATCTGACTGAAAAGAGGTCTCCATTCGGACCCACAGTTATTGCTTGACAAAAGTCCAATTCCTTTCCTGGATGAAACCACATTTCTGGGTTATTTTCGACGGGAAATTATCCTTTGTACCCGTTCTAAAATATATTAAAAAGAAGGCCCTAAAAGCCCTCAATATTTTAAAAGTTATTGGCAATACTGAATGGGGAGCAGGCCGAAAGGTCAGGCTCCGATTTTATAGGTCTTTAATAAGATCTAAACTGGATTATGGATGCATTGTATATGGGTCAGCACGCAGTTCTGCTAGATCCCATACACAACCAGGGACTTAGGCGTTGTATTGGTGCATTCAAAACAAATCCTGTGCAGAGCTTGTACATTGACGCACACGAACCTTGTTTGGATGCTAGACTTCAAACCTTTCTCTCCAGTATACTAATAAGATAAAAACTTTACCACAATCCTGCACATGACACAATATTTGACAATAAATATTTGAGGTTATTTGATGCAAGGCCGAATGACATTAAAGCTTCAGGCAGTTTTTAACTGCTTCCGACATATTTCGTGCTTCCACCACTGTGTGTTAAACTATCAAACATTGTGGTGGATCTTGTGCATGGTATAAAAGATAGCACAGATCCTATTATTTATCATAAATTTTTCATAGAAATAAAAGAAAGATTCCGCGATTTTATATCTTTTTATACGGATGGATCGCGTGATGCGAATTCGTTGGCTTGTGCTGCAGTTTTTCCGTCGGACATAACTTTTTCCATTAGATTGTGTGATTCGACATCAGTTTTCACTGCTGAAATTCAGGCCATTCTTAAAGCCCTGGAAGTAATTAAACATTACTTTGCATCCAAATGCATTATTTTCACAGATTCACTTTCATTTCTTCATGCTTTACACTACATGAATTTGGAGTATCACTTGATTGCAATGGTTATATGAAAGTGTGTCTTATTATCTAATGCCAATAAAAATATTGTTTTTTGTTGGGTACCCAGCCAGGCAATGAAAAGGCAGACTCTTCTGCCAAGTCTGCTTTAGATTGAGGTTGGTGTGCCTTACAATGATTTTAAACATCAAATTCACAAACATATTTTTTCGATTTCGCAGGATGATTGGAACGGTGCAATCGTGAACAAATTTCATTCTGTGAAGCCAGTCCTGGGAGTGTGGGGGTCCTCCTACAGACGGTGTAGGAAGGATGAGATAGTCATATGTCGTGCTCGCATCGGTCATACTTGTTTGACCCATTCATTTATCCTGAAGAAGGATTGTCCACCTCAGTGTGAACACTGTCAGTGTCCTCCGACAGGGCACCACATGTTGGTGGAGTGCGAGCATCTTAGGCAGATATGGAAGGATGTATTTGGTCAAATGCGTGTGATAGAATCATTTCAATTCCATCCTGAACTTGTTTTGAAATTTCTGAGAGTTACAGAATTTTGCCATAAATTATAATTGAAATAAATTGTGATATCTTTTGCACATATCTTTACACTTTTTTGACTAATTTTAACTTTGAATTCTTATATAGAAAACATTCACCATTTTGGTATATTTAACTTTGCTTGACACCCAATAACCGAAAAGCCGATATTTTGTTTTTGTGCTGGGGTATCGTAAAACATTCATTTATTCGATTTACTATGACTAGATTGAACTTAAAATTTAAAGTGCTGGCATAATCAAATGTAAACCATCTTCTTACTCAAAATGGATACTAATAACGAATTAATTGTGATAAAGCAATTAGCTGAAAGTATCAGTTAATTTAGTAATCTTACCAAGGTGACTACCACAATGCAATACGTACGATGAGAACAGAGGAAGATGGGAGACCATGTTCATTGTAAAACGAACCAAACGTTTCCCCAATGGACATTTCAAACTGGTGGTCAGTGCAGCATGGCTTAGGTGCCTGGCAGAATACCACTGTCCAGATTAAAGCTGAAAGCACAATTTTCAGGACCATTTTGAATCGCTAATGCGTTGTCTTGCCAAAACTAGAAGAAGAAGAAAAAATATTCTAATCAGCAACGAACCACCAGACCTGTTTACAGCTGTGTGCTTCAGATAACAAATAATGTATTCATATCAGAATTATTTGTCATTTATATTTAGTTTAGTTGTAACTGATAATAAATTTTCGTCTTGGTCATATTTATTTATCATAACTGTCAGCATTATTATTTCCATAGCTAACGTTTATTTAAGAAAAAGAAAAAAAGAAAAAGAAAAAAAAAAAAAGAAAGAAAAAGGAGTATGAAAAAAGGTCAAATCACTTTAGCGTTAAAAGGGGAAATTACTGAATTATGAAGACAGACATTTCATTAATTTTAAAGAAATATTCAGCATGTGTTTTCAGCATACAGATTCTAACTAATCTGTGAACTATGTAATTAATAAGCAGTTTATAATATTATTGTTACAAACAGTTCATAAATAGCCAAGCTATATAATAATATATTTGATTTGCCAATTTGTTACTGAAATATTTTCAAATTTACGTAGAACAAAATTAAAGGAGACATGTTTTAAAAGACCCGATAACGTTACTGTAGATTAGATATATTTTGTTATTTATAGACGCAACAACAAAGTATCAGAGAGGAGACTGAAACCAGCAGTAACGGAAATTTAAAAAACGTGACTATTTTGTGTTTGTAGCTTCTAAATTACTTAGTTTTCTCAAATTAGCCTAATGTTCATTGCTGTTAGTTTTTAATGGACATGAGAAATGAGAATGCTTGCTATATTTCGTACTAAACATCAAGATAATGATTTAGTCTTCATTTATAAATGATATATTAATACTAACATCTTGATTCTGACAGTTTTATATATAAATTAAGAATTTGTATTTGTCCAGTGATACACCTATTTTAGGTTTATATATCTTACATTATTATTATAATTTTTGAAAATAAATAAACTATTATATAGTTGTAAAAAAAAAAAAAAAAAAAAAATGCTAAAAAGACTTTTCTCTCATTAGCAGTCCTTTGTAATATCAAATAAAATACCGCATCAGACTAGTCTTAAAAATAAAAACCTCACAGAAATATAAAAAGAAGCAAACAAGGTTGAGATACTGAACTGTGTATTATCAAAATAAGTAGGAGAAATAACGTGAGATACAAACAGCCGGACAAAATCTTTTATCGGCTCGTTTGAAATCGGCGATTGCTGGTTTTTCTCTCATTTACAAGAAAGTAATGTTTGTGGCAGTTATTTTCTGTATTTTTGGAGTGGCATGTGCACAACACATGCATCCCCATGGGTGCTGTGTGGACCGCGAATTCGAAGTTGTTATGGGCGAGGTTGGAGGAAGTATTGTCACAGAACATGGTATACCCACACCGAAACTTCATCAGGTAAGTAAAATAAGAATTTATAAGAAAAATGTTTGATTTCTTAATATTATTATTTCGATTTTAATTTATATTTAATATAATTAATTTTATTCATTATAATTATTTTGCAAGCATTATACGAGTTTATGAAATATTTCTTTTATAGAATTTTCAAAGTGTTAATAAGCTAAATTGTTACACATTCGTATTATTAAAAAAATTAAGATTATCATTTATATTTTTTCTTCTTATAGAATTCGTTAATAGAGGCGCAAGTCAGATTAATGCATGAATTACATAATTGATTCATCGGCAATTAATGGTAGGGTTATGGCAACTATCACACAAACAATAGAATGTAATATATATATATATGGCACATACCTACCTATCTACATACCTACCTACATACATACACACATATATGCATTTATGGAAGTCACATAATAACTCCTCAAGATTTATATAATACAGGTAATGACAAATGACGATGTTTTTGCAGGGCTTTAACATTCTACATTATGATTATTATTCAAGGAAGATGGCGGTTGAGTCTCACCTGCGACAAGATGATGGGACATTGAAACTAGCCCATGTTCTCTATGACTTCTTTAATGTAATATATATTTCTTAGACGAGTAATATTTTCGTTTTTGCCAGAATCTTACTCTTTAAATATAATTTAAGACAGATTTATTCATGTAGAATATATGCATGTATGTATGTATATATATATGTGTGTGTATGGATGGACGGATGAAGTATGTATACAGGTATGCATCTGTATGTATGTACTACTTGTACATATGCGCTTCTATATATATGTGTGTGTGTGTGTGTGTGTGTGTGTGTGTGTGTGTGTGTGTGTAATATTATTGCTATTGTTGTGTTGTTGTTGCTTTTGTTGCTGTTGTTGTTGTTGTTGTTGTTGTTAATATTATTATTATTACCAGGCCCGAGATTATCACTGTTTGCCGAGGTCCGTCTGTGGATTTGTGAAATAATAAAACATAGTTCGACGATGCAATCCCATATCGTAATGCGCAGTACATATAAATTTAAGCCTACAGGCCTGATTATTATTATTATTATTATTATTATTATTATTATTATTCAGGACAAAACCTATATAATGTCAACAGGCTCGTGTAACGTAACCACTATTCCACCAAGCACTCATTTCCGTGAACCATGTATACTGCGTGAGTAAAATAATAACATACTGTCAAGATACAATTAAACTAAAGATTCCTTAAGAATGTTTACGAGTATTGTATGCATCTGTATTTTAGTCTTCGGTTTTGAACCAAATACTTACTTATATTGTTTTTTCCTTCTTTTTTTCTTTGGTTCGTTCTTTTCTATAAACCCCCCCCCCCATTTCCACATGATACAGAAAGACTAACGGTGAGAATGATAGATATGCAACTGGAACCAGCTATTAAAATGTAAGTATATTTCACCTGTAAGATTCTCTGACTCTCAAGAGTAATTATTATCAGATACCTTATTCTTATTTTTGTGATATTTCTGATTTATTTTAAAAAATTATTTAATTTTTTTTTCTTTCTTTCTTTTCCTATAGCGGATGCAAAATTTCTTGGTGAAACATACATGGGCTACGGAGTCAGTAAAGTTCCTCTTATGAACTGGGAGATGAAAACGCTTACTAATCACAACTTGACTGTTAGAGTTGCTGTGACCAAAGAGGGATGTACGCCTATTATCGAAGCCATATACGGCTATGCCGACAGAAGTAAGAATTAACCGATAAGATCTTCTCTCTCAACTTAAAACTGCAAGTCATAGTATAGCGATCTGACATAAGGATACATTTTTCATTTACTTAGTAATCATTTTTCATAATCATTATTTTTATTTATTTATTTATTTATTTCATTTTTTATTTTTGAATGGGAGTTTCATAGTAACTAGTTTTGATATTTTTTTTAGAAAATTTTCATTGTTCTAGTTTTTTTAAAACATATGCGGTATTATTTTACGTAACCTACGTATTCTGTTAAAATGATGAACTAATCAAATATATTACCATTCACATTCAACTACTATATTATTAATTAAATAATCAGTCCGATAAGTTTTTATTTCGAGTGATTCATTATTACAGTATGTTTGATATGTTTTAATAAGTCATGTCGCTGTCAGAGAATATATATTCCTCCCGAATACTCTCCCGCCATGGAACCGATATTCGTTCCCCTAGGATTATTTTAAGACGTAGTTCTGTATTCTATTGTTTTAATAACTAAATACAGTATGTGTGTCTACTGATGCATGCCCTCTCTTTTAAACATATTGCACCATGCCTCAATCTTTTAAATAAAGTGCCACAGTGATATTGATGATCATTACCTTCAGTATCAGTCTTCCTGAAGCTCCCAGATGACAAAAAAGTACCAAGTAATGATGACTGTATCGGACGAAGTAGGAAACAGAAAGGAAGGAATTGCCAGCCTCATCTATACCAGTCTCCAAAGCTAGGACTCTGTCAGAGGAAAGGAAGAGAAACTAGGTCAAGATAAATTTCAGCCACTCCTTGGGCTTCAGCTTGTTAAGAGTGTAAACCATATAAAAAGAGATCACTTCAGTGTTGTCATATCATTAAGTTCATAACACAAACAGACTTAGAGGAAATCAGATCACGATAATTTCAAGTCAGAAGGAAATGCCATACGTGCTGTATAGTTAGTATGACATGTTACTTGATCGTCACAGTTCCACTGGTTTGGAAAAAAAAACACCCATTCATGTAACATGTTTATTTTTAAGGAACTTAAAAGAAGCAAAGTAGCTTTAAAAAGACAAATCTGAGTGAAATTTGTTATTATGTATTTTACTATATAGCATATGAAACCCAGTTTTTCCTGTTTATCTGTAAAGCTCTGGCATACTTATTATCACATCACGCCTAGGCAACATTTATTCATTATATGGCCTTTACTGATAAATTGATAAATGGATAAGTATTCTGGACTTCAGTCGTACTTACGAGTGAACCAGCTTACGAGATTTTCTAGTTATGAGCAGTCGCCCGGGGTCGATTTTTGCTTTGAGTTGCAAGGATAAATTTGAGTTACGAGCGAAGTTTAGACGCGCCGCTGCTACTTGACGCAACGAATAGCATAACATCCGGCCAGCATCCTGCGTCTCATTCGTTTATTTCACATGGTTAACCCGCCGCAGAAGCATATCTGTTGTGTTGTGCTCGAGTTTTGTACAGAATTTTGCCAAATTTCTTTTTTCTGACCATGGATCCTAAGAAAGTGAGTGCAAAGGACAGTGCTGAGAAGAAGAAGCGGATGATGTCCATTGAATTAAAGCTTGAATTCATAGAAAAACATAAGAGAGGTGTGCACGTAGTCCACTTAGCTACATATTACGAGGTAGTACTTCTACGATTTGCACTATACTGAAGCTGAAGGAGTCGATAAAGGCTGTAATTCCAGCCAAAGGCGTTAAAATAATTTCTCTGATCTCCAAGATAAATACACTTTACAAAACCAATTTATTTCTTTACATTCTCTTTTATTTTGTTTTATACAATATTTGTCATTTATAAATACTATTTTATTATTTAAAAACATGTTTCTTCTTATTATATTTTTTAAAATGGGTTGTTTTGGGGAGGGGGGGCTGAAACGGATTAATGATATTTCAATTAATGAGTTTTTAAAAATGTATTGTTATACAAGTATGATAACTTATGGCACTGGGAAACCAATTGTTCCTTCATATTTAGGTTAGGCTGTGGAAACCCCGGAGATACAAATACATATTCTTTTTCTCCGATACAAATTGTCATACTGAATTTCTGACATGAGCTTTGTTATTAATACAGAGACTCGAGTACAAATATCTAAAGTATATTTCACAAACAGGATAAGTGGCAGTGTTAGTATATCAGAATGTACTGACATATATATTATAAACTGTAGTTTGGTTTTACTTCAGGCGGGAATGAATTTGATCTTGTCTATGTCTTCAATAATTACCACCCTGGCATACGTAGGCGTGACGTTTTTAATGTACCACACATTTGTAATCAAGGACACCAAAAGGTTAGTATAAAACACGTATCATATTAGTAATTCTTTAACATTTATCGCTGTCGTCATCATCACCATCATCAGTTAATTCGTGTTGAAACAACTTTAATGTGCAAAAATTAGTCTGAAACAATCATTATTTTGAACAAAATGCATATAGCTATTATTTTTTCACTTCTAGGATATTCCAGAGTCAGCCAATAGAATAGTAAGGAAAATAATCAATTTATACACGTGAATTGTGGAAAACAACTTCTAATAAATAAAGCTGGAAACATGTTTTTATTTATTTATTTATTTAATTTTTAATTTTTAATTTAATTTAATTTTATTATTATTAATATTATTCTTATTCTTATTATTATTATCATCATCATCATCATCATCATCATCATCATCATCATCATTATTATTATTATTATTTTTTTTTTTTTTGTCGTTTGTTTTTCTTCTTAGGATAATGTAATTATTTCGTGTATTTGCTTTTTTGTATAATTTGTATTAACATGTATACGTACCTACATACATACATACATACATACATACATACATACGTATTCATAAATATACACACATATACAAACACATACGTATGTATATACACATATACATATATTAAATGAGTAATATTGAGAATATATATATATATAAATTTCTTTTAATATTCTTTTTTAATAATATATTGTACACGATAATAGGTGGTATTCTTCATTGTACGTTTGAGAATAATGTGCAACATCATTATTGTTCTTTATATATGTACTTATGCATGTGTATGTAAACGCACACATACACACATATTTGACTGCTTCTCTCTCTCTCTCTCTCTCTCTCTCTCTCTCTCTCTCTCTCTCTCTCTCTCTCTCTCTTCCCTGCAGAAAAACAAAGAAAAAATCATTTAAACACTGCTGACACATCGCAAATGAATAAAAGACTCTTTATTAAGAGTTTCGAGTTTTTAGTGGATATCACACATTCTCCGATTAAACTTAAACACTATTACGTATTAAAATACCTTTCTTTTTACAACGATATATCATTTCATCGAAGATTGGAATTCTTGTTAAAACGGATTTGTTCCTTAATAAATTTACCCGATTTGTCTCATGTGGAACTATCACTGATTAAGATACTGTGCCACCCATGTAGCAAGGTGAATCTTTAAATAATAACTTGTATGTAATTAAATTATTTTAACCCGTTGGATCCAGAAGGATACCGAAGGATGTTTATCATTATATTAATTCAATATATATTTATGTTTATGTATGTATATCTGTGAGACAGAATATTAGCTGGCTGGTTTTACCGACTCGTGGTTTGGATTGCTTTAAAAATACATGTTTGTTATAATGTTTATTACGGATATATAACAATTTATAATTTGTTTTAACGACCCATACAATGATGAGAGAGAGAGAGAGAGAGAGAGAGAGAGAGAGAGAGAGAGAGAGAGAGAGAGATTAAATGAAACACTGTACAGAAAATATGCCGTTACTTGTAGATAATACAGTACTTGTCAAAATATGTTATCAGCAACTAACCACGAAGGAGTTTATCCATTTATTAACATCATAGAAATAAAGCAATACATAACTGATGAGAAAAAAAGTTTATTTGTATACCTAGGACTGGATTTGTGAGAAAAATTCTAATCTGTCCACAGTGTTTTATCCGTTTTGCTCAGTGTCAAATTATCTAGTTTTTCTTTTGATCCGTACTACTTTGCAAGATCAATCTACACTGCTTATTTTATCGTTTGGCTTGGTCTGGTTCTCTTACATATTTGTTTTTAAACTATGATGTCTGACCCTGATAATGAAGGTGTGGTGTTGATTAAATCACACCTTTTTTTTTATAAAAGCTCCACGGTCAGGAAGCATGCCTGATGAGTACATTGTTGGCAAAGATCTCAAAACCATTGATGTCAGGATGGTTCAAGGAGTTTCTTGTTAACAAGATATAAAGCGACCATCTCATAATAAGTAATTTGTTTTACTTTAGACCACACATGTTGAGAAATTCGAATAAGAAAGAAAAAAATATATGTACAATTGCTATTTCAGCCAAAGTAAATGAGACTGATTATTCTGGTGCTGCATATGAAAACCTCTATCGTTACAGATAGACATAAACATATATTTCTCTCTCATTAATTTGTAATCGTTAATGGTGTTCAAATTTTTGATTTATATTTCGTCTGTGCATAGTTTCATTATTTAGTTTTTTTTTTAGGAAAATATAACTATGGATTTAAATATTATAAAGTTGTATTATTAGTTACTCGCTCTGATAATTTGAAAAAGTATATATATATATTGATATAGATATAACAGAATCATAGTATCATAGTAAAATAATTAAATGTAGTGAAAGAAATACTAGCGTCTGTCTATATATTTTTGGATATGGCTATGTTGTGTCCATGTTTTATCCGTATATCTTCAAGATACATGGATTAAAAGAACATTAATAATTAAATAAATTATAATTAAATATAATAAAAAATGTTTTAAAATCTGTTGGCAGTATTTAGTTAAATTTATTATGGTCAAAGTAATATGATGTCAACATTTAAAAGAGTTGTTCCTGGGTTTTTTTGGGGGCGCTGTTATTTTTCAGAGAATGTTTTAAGAGACAAAAAGTAACAAAACACGATGTAACATGCAAACTGCAAGTAATTTAATAACTTATCCACATAATCTTTGAGATTTGTGCATTCATAAAGAGCAGCACAAAATAATAAGTGAGTTATCTCACATCTCCACACAAACAGTCGCCTGTTCACAAATTCAGGTATACCAAAGATGTGCACATCTTTCAGTAATGATGATTGAACATGAACATACTTGCATATCTGCATTTCAACAATAGTTTTCTTTAAATTTAAAATTATTTATGGTTATTAACTGAGACAATATATATATATGTACACACTTATTGCACTTTTAACAAATGTAAAGAAAACAATGTCTATTCGACTGCAGGACGGCCTCTCAGTTTGTATACTGGTTCATGCGGAGAATGATTTTTCAGCGAGTCACCAGAGGGCAAAGCAGATAAACAGACTAAAGAAGACATCACAGACAAGATATGTCAGAGAGACAAACATTTTGGAAATTAGTCTGTGACACGCAACCGTCTAGCCGTAGAGACAAAATGTATATGAAGTTCACTGTATACATTTCACTGCAACACAGTTAATTCTTACTCAGCTATTTTTGTTGTCCTGTTTAACGAAGAATGTAAATCTGAATAGTGGGAACTTAATTATAACAATAATTTATATATAACGCAGTCAATTAACTGTATTAATATTTAACAGTGAACCTGCCAGGATCTTATCTCTTTATTCTGTATATAACCATTGATACCTACTTGGCGTCATCAACAAACAGAGTTTAGAAGAAAGGGTTATCTAATTTTCAACACATTTACTCTATACAGCATTCATGTTTTTATTAATTTGTAAATGTGTGAATTCAAAAGAACAAATAGTAATTTGTTGCGGTGTGGTAGTTAACAGAGTATAGACAGGAGTCGGATCTCATCTGTGTCTAAAATGCTACAAAAATAAATATACAAAGACATTACCCCCCCCCCGTTTAACTGTATGTCCTCAAGCCAGAAGTAATACAAGAAACATTTTCACGTCACTTGTTCATACTTGTTAGTCCAACAAAAAGCATAATACGTGATATGTTTCTCTAATTTTTGGGAAGCGTCCAGAATACATTGTGTAAACCGTAATATGTACGAAATCCGTCATCAGGGTGACTATTACCTTTGTTTATCTAAGCCTGTTAGCTGCCTGTGTAGAGAAGGAATTTACCGTATACAATAACATTATTTTAGAGCAACGAAGTTAATAAAAATAAAACATGACGTTTAATTATTTTTTTTATCATAGAGGTTTTATACGGTCTTCGTGAAAATAAATGGGAGTACCCTGGAGATTAACAGTTCACGATCGATTTCTGTTGGATTAATATTAATAATAATAATAATAATAATAATAATTAAAATTTACCCCCCCCCAAAAAAAAATCGGTTTGATGACAGAATTGTGACATTATATCTATTTCAGTACGTATGTATGTACGTACGTATGCATCTATATGTATATATATTTGTTGTGATGTGTGTATTTAGAGAGAGTCATTAGGGATAATTATTATTTTTATTTTTTTTAATTTTATATAAAATACATGTACTGAATTTCTACTGGAACGTGTTCACAACTGGGAGCCAAATATATTATTCATCATTGTAATGAATTGTACATCACATTAGATTATATTAAATTATATTATATTTACATTACTTTACTTATATTAGTTTATATTTTCACATTGGTTTATGAATGTTGTTTGACATGCTGAAGCGGACAAGTTGTGCCCCAATGTAAACGAATAGCTAACTTTAATAACTGTTAAACAAGACACAGCAGTTGGTACAAAACCACATATCAAACTGAGATTGATATACACAAAATGTTAACAAAACAGCTGTTAACAATATACAGTATAGCCGTATACAGTGAACATAAAATTATAACAGAATGATGAGAAATATTAATTTCTGACTGATAACAGTTTTGATCTTTTTCTGTCAATTATCATTATCCTTAACGTTGCTGATTAAAAAAAATTATTATTATTATTATTATTATTATTATTGTTGTTGTTGTTGTTGTTGTTGTTGTTGTTGTTGTTGTTGTTGTTGTTGTTATTGTTGTTGTTGTTGTTGTTATTATCACTGATTGCTAACTGGTGGATAACTTTAATTCTTAAATGATATAAATATTATATATCAAATAATAATTTTTTCTTTAAACTAAAGTATTGACCATTACTATTGATAGGCACATAAATAAAATTATAAATATAATTTTATAAACAGCAAGCAATCCCACATAAGATTCAAATAAGATGTATGAACATCAGAAGTTTCTTTGTATGAAGTTATGCAGCTTTAGTAAAAAAATAATATTAGTTTTAAGAAAGATCAACAATAGTTCTAAGGAAGAAGATATGACTGAGATAATGTGATGTGATGTGATATGACAATTAAAACTAAAAGAAAAATTAAACATGAGTTTATGTCCTTATCATCTGAACTGCAGGATATGTCTGTACTTCTACATATGATATTCTGTTTTCTTTATTCTCCTCTTAACATTTTTAAAATGTGTTTTAGGATGAACTAGTTAAAGGTTATAAATCACAACAAAACCCCCAGAGTAGCACTGTTCGTTCCTTGTATTTGACAAACAGTAATGTGCATCTTTAATTGTGTTAGAGAGAGTACTGTAAAAAGATAGTCTGATTCGCTAAAGCTCTAGTAACAAAGGCAGGGAATATTATTAATCCTCTGCTTTGTGGCTAAACTATCTTTTATGTTTAATCATCTCAGGCAATACGAGTTTCAAGCTTCCAGTTTCACTAATTTTCGTCACCTTCAGTAATTAATATAGCCCAACGGTTTTCAGATTTTTAACATATTCAAACGAAAAGTACATTATGACTTATTTTGCTTTAAACGTATAATTAAACCTCTAAGTTTCTGTGATCGTGTTTAGGACATAGTCGCAGTACTAGTTTCGTTTGTCAACTGTGTTACTACAATCTTTTTTTATCATCTAGCACAGGTATGGGCAACCTTTTTCGAGAAGGTTCATCCTCAGGCGGGCAGCAGGTACTAATTTACAGTGTAAATGGAATAATTAGGCGGGCCAATCAGAAAGTTGCGCGGGCCGCAGTTTGCCCAAGACTGATCTAGCATATGTGTACACGGATATGTTCACTTGATTGGATGTTTCATTGTATTTGTATGTCGTTATCATTTTCTTACCTGTTTTGAATTTATGTCCATTATTTTTCTCTCTCTCTCTCTCTCTCTCTCTCTCTCTCTCTCTCTCTCTCTCTCTCTCTCTCTCTCTCTCTCTCTCTCTCTCTCTCTCTCTCTCTCTCATTATTGTTATTATTATTATTATTATTATTCCTGCCTCACTCTTCTTCTTTCTTCTTTATCTTTGTATGAAGATGAAATGCAAGGAATATTTGATCAAGTGAAAACAGCGGACATTTTTAAGTTAGCCAATGTTATATGTATGTACACATACAAACACGTGTACATACTAAATATAGTCATACATACATACATACAAAGACATACATACATACATACATACATACATACATACATACATACATAAATACATACATACATACATACATACATATATACTTACATACAAGCAACAACAATTACAAATAAAAGTCTATTAATAAGTATTTTATAATATAGCAATAAAGAGACACAGTCTTCGTTTCGTCATTAGACCTACAAAATATTAAATGCAGAATTCGGTGACTTCAGGCATCAGTAAGACTCAAGATAACAACTCGCCTTCCGATTTTGATAGGTATTAGCTGTAATTGTAGAAATTCTATATTTATGATTAATTCGAAGCAGTTTTCAAAGCAGTGATACTATGTGGTGTTTGAAGGTTTGTTTGTATGTATGTATGTATGTATGTATGTATGTATGTATATATGTATGTATGTATGTAAATATGTATATATGTATGTGTGTCTATGTGTTTAATGTGCATATGTGTGTTGTGTGTATCTAAGTGTATGTGTGTGTATGTGCGTATATTTTTGTTTTATCGTTATATTTAATCAAATAATTTTTTTAAAACAATTCTTCTTTTTTTCTTTTTTTAACATGCGTACGATATTAAATGCACAAAAGTATACCACTTAATTGTATTGTCAGTATTATTTTACCACTATGACTCACAAATAATAGTTGATAGAAAGTACAGCCAGACCAGAGTTTGGGGTATATGAAAGGCATACTGCCAATCTGATAGTGTTCTACGGGTGTAAATCTGTCAAGATTGCCGATGTCTTAAAAGATTGTTTTAAACATGTTAGCTTCTTGTTATCTGTCTGCCAATCTAAGCTGTGCTCTCGCCATGATAAAATCGACTGGCAGCGGGCCACGTGCTTCCCACCATTGAAGTTGTCATGTCACGCATATGAACATTGTGCAATTAGCAGAAACCCGTAATAATAATAATAATAATAATAATAATAATAATATTATTATTATTATTATCATTATTATTATTATTATTATTATTATATGAATGTAATTTTTCAGTATTTTCTAACTCAGTAATTTGACAATGTGAATTAATGCAAACTTTTCATTCTCTTTTTTCTTTTCATCATATCTTGTTCTCTTTATGCACAAATATATGCCAATGTGTATGAATATATTTATGTGTATGTATGTATGTATGTATGTATGTATATATATATATGTATGTATCTATGTATCTACGTTATATCACTTTTTTATACGACAGTAATTATTTATCAATTTTTTCGGTTTAAATATCTATACCAGTAGATTTTATATGTCACATGAGCCTATTTTAAATTAGATGACAGTATCATTTTTTATAAATAATATATTATGTCATGTTTTGTTGTCATGTGATACTTCAACAAACAAATAAACAACTATAGTTATATATATATATATTGACTGAAGTCCAATAGTGAACAAGGCGAAAACACTGAGGACGGAGTGTTTCATGCAGACAAGCACAGATTTGTGTATGTAAAAGAAATGTTAAATTTTTTCATCTTCACTTTACCATTTTTATACATTTAAGCAGTAGCTCTCCACTAACACATTGCGTTAGGTCAAGAAAACCCTTAAAATGTGTTCTGCTATACAAATGCTATGATAAGAAATTAAATGGAGATGAGAAATAGAGTTAGTGATTTATACTGCTCAGACACACACTCACACTCACCATTATCCTTATCAAAACATTCTCCGATCTATTCTTTGAGTTCCTCATTCATTCCTAATTTTTTATGTATAATTAATGGTTTTCTCTTCATATTTTTTTTCACTTACATTGCAGGCAAGCGTGGATTCATAAAGTACCATGATGCCGGTCATAAAACTGTAACTGTTAAACCATTCCTGATAACTGACAGCTGTCAACCACAAAATGTGTAGAAAAAAAGTTGTATGAATGGAATTGCTCATGTTCACATCAGAAACCTCATACTGTAAAGTGACAGAGCTTACTGGCTCATAGATCGAGGCCAACCCACGACCACACGCTAACTAGAGTGCAGGCAGGCAGAGACGCTATCGCCCTGACATTATATTTTTAAAAAAATGAAGATTATTTAGCTGAAACGGAGGAATAATCAGGTAAGGTATTTAAGATCAAAAGATTTCGCCAAGTTGTTGGGAAGGTTTAAAAAGCGGCTTCTATCTGTGATCTGTTTACAGTCTGCCAATCACTCCGAGAGACAACCAACGACAGTCTACGTTTCTGTTATTACTCTGACGTCCAGTGTATCATAGAGGCAGTTTTTGGAAACAGCTGTTTAGTGTGTTCAGAAGGACAGAATGGATAGGTTGCAGTTTATTTTTTCAGTATTCCTTATTTCTGTTTATCTTTCTATATGTCATGGAGAGAAACTGATAGACATTTCACCGTATTTTACCAAAATCATAGACAAACACAATGAAGTACGGAGAGAGGTCGGTGCGTCAAATATGCAGTATGTGGTACGTATAAAATTTAATGTACTATACATTGTACATGTTAGAATAAGACGTTCAACAAATACATTATTATTATTAGTAGTAGTAGTTATTTGAAGTAGTAGAAGAATTAGTAGTAGTACTGTTGTTATTGTTTTCTAAAGGTTCATAATTGAATGATATTGTTAACATAGTTATATAAGATTTATATTTGTTAAAACATACGACTCGTCACCTGACGTATGTTAATGTCATGAAATGTTATTAGTACGTTAAATTATTGCCACTCGCTTATGACGCTAGGTGACTTAGTGGGTCACGCTAATCATAACATCATAAGTCATGAACTCGTATATGGAATAATAAAATCATTTCTCGAGAACTCAGCTGGTATGAGTTATTTTGAAACAAACTGTTACAGTTATTATCAGCGTTTTTTCTTCTTTTGAGTTTCTGCTACAATTAATAAAGAAAAAAAACAAAACCCTGACATTTTATACGAAAATATAACCAGCTAACATTTTATATATAATTTAAATATGTAAAAGTATTATTGATTTGAAATTATTGTGTTTCATTTCGATTTCTGATTCAGCGACTTCATTCTATAAAGAAAAAGATATGTAGTTTCCTTCTGTTTATTATTATTTGAAAGAATAACTAATGTAATGTAAATACATTACTCAAACATCAACAGACTGAATATTCATTATTACAAATAACATTATTCCTGTGAACTGCGTAATAATTAACTGTAGGTCAAGGCAGACAAACACTATCCCACTGAAAGAAGTAAAAATACTTAAGCTTTAGGCTTTTATTTATTGTTTTGTTACTAACTGGGTACACCACCTCCGATGGATATCTTGTTTAGGTTTCGTTTAGATTACAGTTTCCTTCGAGGTTAACATCATTTAGTTTAATGAAAATAATAATCATTCTACAAATAACTATTCTTACACCGATGTAAAGACGACATCACACATTATTTCTAAATGTTTGATCGAAGATTTTACAGTTACAAGAATAACGTCAATAATAATAATAATAATAATAATAATAATATAATAATAATAATAATAATAATATAAAAATGTTTATTGACAGGCCTAGCTAATTTTTTTGTATGTTGTTTTTTTATACTATTTTTGAATAGTGTTTTGTAAGTAAATTCACCAGACTCCGATGATATCTCATTATTTACATTCTGAATTAAAATACTGCTAGAATTGTCGACTGATGAGGTTGTTATATAAGTAAGAAAGACACCTAGACGATACATTTTTATACAGAGGTCTTACGCCGTCAGAAAAGAACTCGTGTGACGTTTATTTTCATTTCTGGGATAAAATATTAACTGCCACGAGACGTTCTTCAGATCTTTGTATGTCGGTTTTGTATCAACATATTTGATGAAATTCCATGTAATATAAAACAAGAAATCTGATTGCCTTTGATTCTAATTTCTTTTTCTCCCTTCTTCTTTTTTTTTTCACTCAAAATAAACAAAATAGATCACATTAAATTTAAAAACATATATATAGAAGTCAGAGAAATAAATTTTAAAATTTATTAATGTATCACTTCAGGACATAGGAATCACACACGCAGAAAAACACATCCAAAATTTCAACTTAGTATATTTTAAATTCGGACTTGCTTTATTGTCCTTTAGTTGTTTAGTTAAACAGAATGTTGGCGGACTGTTCTATATATATTGTGGATACATCTAGTATTAGTCGGATACGAAGTTTTCGGCTGTTTGTAACAGTTATAACAACAAAGTACATAGATATAATATTTCATGGTGTTGTAGAAGTCTTAGTATTACTATTCGAAAGGTTTGGGAAGATTACATTTTTTTATCATCTAATGATGTGTCGTAATTTGTCGTAACCAATAATGCATACAGATACAGACTTTTATTGCCTATTGTGCATGCATACATATATGTCTCGGTAGTCGACCACCTTGAAGATGAGGTAGATTAAATGTCATACGTTCATGTCTTGTCGTCGGCACATGACAATGTGTCAGTTCTGAAAAGATTTTGTCTCTTTGTTTCAATAAAACAAGTTCATCTTTATTCATTTCTGAATACATAAACGTGTGTGTATTTTGTTGTATTGGCACGATTGTTTGTATTGCTGTTTTAAGCTGTACTGAAATGTTTCCAGACTAATACTTTTAGTTTATTTTACATTTTTAATGCATATCTTTTGTTTACTCTCCTATACACAGAGAACAGAATGGAAAAGTATCTTTTGAAATGATGTAACTTTATAATTTCTTCATCGATGATAGTTTTGACAACAGAAAGATTGGCGGAAATTACAATGACATCTTGATAAGTTGTTTAGATAATATCTCTAGATAGAAAAAAAAAAAAATAAAAATAAAGAATTGAAATGTTTGTACGTACGTACGTACATATGTTTGGATATGAATATTCTGTGTCTTACGTGCATCTGATTAGACAATATTCAGGAATACACTGGCGCAGGAGGACAAAGTCAAGTCAGGACCTCTCAAAGTCGTTGACGAAATTCATGTGTATTGTACCTATTCGCCCGCACTTTGCGTTCAAACATGAAAAAAAACAAACAAAAAAAATTGGCAATAACCGAGGGTAATCATCGCTTCATATGAAGCACGCCGTTCTTTTTGATTTTTCGTCATTTTTGCGTGCATTTATTTTTTGTTGGAAACCTGGCACTGGCAAGTAGGTGTTGCAAATTACCGATAATATCAATACCGGTAACTTACCGACCGATATTCTCAATACTGGTTTTCACCGGTTTTAGTTAATTTGTGCATAGGAAACGGTACTTATGGGGCTTTTGTGGACACTGTTTTCTCTTACACATACTCATCTTATTTATTATTTAACACTCATCTGACAACATTATTCATTATCCTCCTTTTCCTCCTGTCTTCAGAAAAAATCATGAAATGAACCTTCACAGAACTTAAAATGGGAACAAGAAGTATATAAGAAATGTACATGCAATAAAAAACCAAGACGAAATGTGGATGCGAATTTTATAAAAAGGAACAAGGAAATTACGTTTATTATCCAAAATGTACATAATATGTTTTGCAACTGTTGAGAAGTTCTGATTCATTCCTCGATACTCGAGAAGTATGACTTTAAAAAACACTAAACATCTAGTGTCTTGGGCGACAACCGAGAAGCAGGAACCAATCCCTTATCACTAGTCGCCAAAATCACTTAGGATGGCACACTTGTCAGCAATCAAACAGGTAAACGTGGAATATTAAACAGACGAGCATCGAACTCGCAGCTGAAGACACGCTAGGAGCACCCGAGTAACTAAAATAATTTTTAGTTAACAAATAACATATCTCTCAACATAACTCGTTAAAATTTAGAATACCGGTATTGGTGCTTCGATAAGGGTATTACCCATCAGCTACTAAAACTTGACGACATTACCGTTCGGCCATCAAGACAATCCTGTGTATGTCTGTTTGTTTGTACGGATGTGTATGTATGTATGTATGTATGTATGTATGTATGTATTTATGTATTTATGTATTTATGTTTGTATGTATTTATATGTTTATGTATTTATGTGTGTAAGTATGTATGTTTGTATGTATGTTTGTATGTATGTTTGTATGTATGTTTGTATGTATGTTCGTTTATTTGTTGTGATGTGTATGTGTATGTCTGTTCGTATCTTTTTATCTATTTCTTTGTCGTCAGTCTGTCTGTCTGAATGGTTGTCTATCACTATATCTGGTTGACCGTAGTCTGCTGTCTGTCTGTTTATCTGTCTATCTATTTCACTTTCTCTGTATCTAGATATACACATACCACCCACACGTGCCCGACACAAATATAGCGGCACACAAGCACGCGATTGTTCCCATATTTAAATAGCTGAAATATGTCATCTTTATTATTATTATTAAAATATTTATCACAGAATGCACGATACTTAATAATTGTCCTAAATTTGATCAACATATTTTATTATCATCTTTACACTGTTTGGTATTTTATTGTGCTATTTCACCATATGATACTACAGGCATATAATTTATTACCTCTATTCATCGAAGTCGGTGTTTGGGTTTCCCTCTCCGATTTTCTTTAAGGAGAGTGTAAAAAATGTGCAATGTCAGCGCGAGGCGCCTGTTTGCGACACCATGCAGGAACGGATCGCCGCCTCTACCATTCAATACGGCGGAGCTAACCACCGTGAAGATGCCTCTGACCTATCATATTCTCTGATAAGGGCCAGGGAAATGCCAACAATGGGTTGTGATAATTTCGGTTACAGTGATCTCTACTGATCATTTTGATCGTTCTTCTTCTTTTGCCAGCTGGCGATACCATTACAAGACGTGTTAATATCATCCAGTATTCCTTACCGCCACATTATTTCAGCTTCTTCACCTTGACTAACAAGACTGTTTGCGTTCATTCAGTTACGTCGAATACTGTAAAGTATTCCTCGAGGCCCTTGACTGTCGATCTTTTGAGAGTAAGACAATTCTACGAGAATTACCTCAAACTAAAATCTACCTCACTTCAAAGATAAACGAAACTACAACAGTGAAAAAATAATTAACCTTTACAATTTTCAAGTCTTATTTTATAACTAATGCCTATATTTGTATTTGTATTTGTAATGGGAGGTAAATATGAATTGTATATAAATGGAATATATTACTATATCCTCATAAATATTATGAAATCAATATAGTTTAGTCCTGTTAGAGGAAAGCATATTACAGAATCAAAATAAACATTATTTTATTTTATAACCAGATAATATAGATTTAAGAAATAATTGTGTTGATACATTTATTTCCATAATAATACAGATACAGCAACATCAACATACTGTTTGAATTACTTTGCACTTAAACACATATACATAATTTGTCGTGAGATTTTTATACAGAGATATTACGTAGTTATACGCATGGTTAAGGACAGATAGTTAAACACTGTGAGTTATAAAACAAGTCATAAGTATGTCGGTGTATTTATTAATACGTTGCAAGATGATTAAAGATTGATTGTACATAGCAGGGAAAGTCAACAGATCTAAGTTATGTAGATCGTCGCTTCACTATTTAAAGTAAGAAATCGGTTTTTACCTACTTTAGACATGTACTGACTAAAGTAGTATGGATTTCTTTTAAAATCAATTACCTTAATCTAGATGAAATCAAACCTAGGTAATTTTGTTGAAAATATCCTTCTAAAACGCTTTTGTCACTTTAAAATATTTCGTCAAACCTAATTAGTCCAAATTACCGTACTAATTTAAAGTGAATGTATTTGTTTCCTGAAATCAAACACCATCAATTATGTTGTGACTGTATGTGTTTCCGATTAGATCAAAATATCTGGCGCAATTAGTTTTAAAAATGTTTATTCTTATATCACATTCTTCAGTCTGTTTAGTCATTTTCTAAACTGGCATTAGCTCATCCGAGTAATTACCACCAGACAACCATAAATACTTTAATATTCTTTTAAGAAACAAAATTACCGGTTTCGTTTAAAATTCTTTTAAACTGCAGTCTTTCTTCATGAGAATCAAATGATATTTACCAGAATAAATCAGTCCTAGTACATACAGGAGAAACATATCTGTCGACTCTTTTCAAAAGATAATCGTATTCCCCTTCTAATGAACCCATATTTCCGTTACTTAGGTTTTGGGGAGCCACTTATATATAACAACTGCAAACAATATCCATTTTAAAATTTCAACCACTCATGATTATTAAATGTTTTGAAAATAAAAGTACACGTCCAACAAATTCTGTATTTATGAAGGGAAAACAAAATACATGTGCTGAGTCAGAGTAATCTATAGGTATATAATCATGATCTTTTAAATTCGCTTAGTGCTAGACGAGGCAAAGTTAAACAATATGTCTGTCAGTCTTGAATTTACGTCATTTGTATTTGATAGAGAAAAGAAAATTGTAACATCCGTCACATTCCTACCAGTCTTCACTACTGACTTAGACAGTCAGTAGTTTTAGCACACAAGTTGGTTTCTCTAATTACTAAATTCTCCAGAACCCATTTCTTGAGCTATTTTCAAGAAAAATCAATTCCAGTTAATGAGGCAACATCCTCAGAAATAAAGATATGTATTCTGTTTGAAACAATATTATTTACAGATCCAAGAAAAAGAATATGTGATCACCAAATCACACATTTTATGTCAAAATGAACAATAAAAATTATAATTGTATTATGATAGAGGTAGAAAAAAGGAAAAGAAACATATTTATCGGTTTAAAAGAGATATTTGCTATCAACGGTATTGATCAAATCCATAACCTCATTATTAAGGATAGTCACTATGTCACCTTCATTCTGATAAAGAGAAAACTTCTAAGAAAATCATCTGCCCAAAGACGAATCCTATACTATAGAAAAAGTGCCAATCCAAGTTAGTAACTGGTGGGTTGTTCAGTATTATAATGAACTTTTTGCCTGGTTAAATAAAGCAGATTCATGATAAGAATTAAGAACTGACCTTTATGCACCAGAGAGAACAAATATTTCTATATTAAAGAGACGATGAAGATAAAGTTCTACCTCCACCATGTTTACTGAAAAAGATGCCCGAAAAGTGAGGCAAATCTCCTCGATTTCTATACAGTATATAATAGAATATGGTACATTAAAACATGGATAAAGAACTTCGTTTTATGTCACCGGAAAAAATGTAACATCCACAACCATATCGTGCATTACAAATATATAGTAATTTTAGTTATTCTTTTATTTCAAACTAAATTATAATTAGTTGTCTTCTATAGCTATTTCACCTGCACTCAAAGTGCAAATATTTATCTGTAGGATTTAAAAATTATTTGAAATAAAGTTATTTGGTTTTTACCTATGTCCTTTTGATGTAATGTCCGTCCGCCAAGCACATATTTTTAATTTCTGCATGCCGTCTTTTCTCTGTGACACCAAAGAGATGTGAACATCTCAGGGCTATGTTCCTGGGAGTATGACTCTAGTAGTCAAGGCAGTTGGAATTTCAACTACCCCTCTGAATATAACGTTGTCAGACTGCAATTGCCATATAATATATAGATATTATTTACACTGAAAAAAACAAACAAACAAAAAAACAACTAACTAAATAAATAAATAAATAAAATTAAAAACCTCCCCACAGCAACATTTATGTGTAGATTTCATTAAAATGAACTGGATAATTGATAGAAGTGAAAAATAAAGCTAGCACTATCGAATGTACAAATTACAAAACTCAGTTATTAATATGGTCTACGCCAAAACCGCCTGTTATACTCTTTGTTTCTCTTTTCTGTAAAAATTATCAAATAAAATATTATTATTCTCTAAAAAAAAAATTGCCAACATTAACAACAGAACTTTTGACCCAGACTGTATTTTAGTACATGTGGCGCAATCGTATGCATTTTTTTCTCAGCTTTGAAATAATTTGACACGTGACACATAAAACAGCCTCGTTTAGGACAGTATCTCTTTGTGTAAATAATGTCTTTCTATTAAATTTGCTATAGTCTGCTTTTAAACATAAAGGACCGCAACACAATGTTTAATTATATTTGCCGTCAGAAAAAAGCGGTACAAGTTAAGCACCTTTGACCCCTCCTGAACCTGAGACCAGGTTAACTGCTAGTTGTAATTGTCAGAATAATGATACACTACAAACTATACATAGGTGATGAAATCGTTTCTCTCCCGTCATTTGCAAAGGCGTGTTAAAATTGTCATATCCAATGTTGTGGTTCAGAATTTTCTTATGATCAACTGACGTTTTGTAGTTGTTAGTAACGACATGGCCACGGTATGTTATCCCTCATCTATTTGACAGGTAGAAAGGTCATTTCTTTCTTTCTTTCTTTTTTTCTTTTTTTTTTAATTAATCCTTAAACGTTATTTCATTTTTATTGCAGTTTTGCATTTTGATATTTAATAACAATGTACATAGCATCTTTGTTTTATTATTTTATTTAAACACATTAATACTGAAAAGCTATTATAAGAATATATAACAAAAAAAAAAAAAAAAAAAAAAAAAAAAAAAATAAAAAAAAAAAAAAAAATAATGATAAAATATAAAAAAATAATAATAAAAAATAAAAAATAAAATAATAATAATAATAAATGTATTAATAAATTAATACATTATTAATTAATAATAAAACGACAAAACTTGAAACCAACTTATGTTCACAAAACTGATAATTATTCTTAATGGTATGATTTGTAATCCTTTTAATTTTATTGACATATTCCTCGAATTTTAAAGGTGAACTAGTTCGCTATTTGGTGAAAAATTGAAGATAAGAATCAGTTTAATTCTTTCATTTTTTTGTGTGGAAATATAAAATATAAATTACTGTGTTGGTTTTCAGACCTGGGATGATCATTTAAAACTGAAAGCAGAACGATGGGCACAGAAATGCCGATATGAACGGCCTGATTTGAAACAGAACACTTTTTCACGACTGCATGGTCACAACTTATACTACTCACAGGGTACCACCAGTTCCTGGCACAGGATTACTCGAACCATCGATAGGGCTCTGAATTCGTGGATCAGAGAGAAAGAATACTTCCAGTATGGTGTCGATTGTGGAAGCGCCTGTTCGTACGTTCAGGTACGTCAAAATTGGACGCACTAGAAAAAAACAAAATATAAAATTAGCCGCCATGCTTTTCATCAGTCCGTAAATTACTTTAAAGTTTTTCTTTAAAAACTACTATCGTGTACTTTCTTATTATTTTGTTCCATATCTTTTAAAACTTATTTATTTATATATTTTTGTTTTTATTTGATTGATTTTTTTTGGTTTATTTATTTTTATTTTAATTTAGCTTGTAATTGATCTAAGCTGTTATTTGACAGTTTCTTGTTGATTCTATTTTCATGACCATCATTAATTTCAAAACCGATCAGTGATAAAAGACAGTCACTGTACAACAGACCTGTATTTCTCTGTTTTAAAAGAAAGTTGTTAAAGATCATGACAGTAAATTATATTTGCCTAACCCATTTCTCATCATGTTCTTTCTTAGTATCGAAGTTTTCATAATTACTTATTTAATATCAATTCAGAAGTTGAAAATTAATGGAAAAAAAGAAAGAAAGAAAGAAAAGATCCAGAAAAGCAAACACAAACCCCCAGAAACAACAAAAACAAATTAAAAATGAATCAAAGAAAAAAATAATAGTCTATTTCAAAGAAAAGAAATACATAGAGGTAATAAACTATGCTATTTGAACATCCAACAGACTTATATTATTTCTAGTCCGTAGTTTTATATGTGTGTGTGTATGTGTGATTTTTAAATTGCTTTGTGTTCAAATAATTTGTGAAATTATGTTGTGTCAATAACTTGTGAATTAGTATCGATACATTTTTAGGCAGTGTATTTAAATTATTACATATACTAGATGCAGCTTCTAAGAAGGTTTAAAAATTGTATCTGCTGAGAAACCTTTAGCATATTTTTAGATTTTGTTTTTCAGATGGTGTTTGCAAAAACCAACAAGATAGGATGTGCTTTAAGCTACTGTCAGTATCTTCGCGCGGGGAAGTACTGGATCCGCCACGCCACTCTGTTTGTGTGCTACTATTCACCAAGGTGATTATACTTTGTATGTTACTGCTCATAAATTAATTATATTCTCTGTAATACAACTTACCAATATAATAAATAAATAAATAAATAAATAAATAAATAAATAAATAAATAAATAAATAAATAAATAAATGTTAATTGATTGTTTTTAGGGGAAATCTTGTTGGTGAATACCCCTATCTTGGAGGTGCTGTTTGTTCAAAATGTCCTTACGGGACGACATGTGATCATGGTGGACTGTGCTCACCACCTGGTATGTTTTCTTTATAATATCATTTTACATTAAATGGAAATTGTTTGTATGTATGTGTGTCTGCGTGTGTGTTTTTATGTGTATTCACATCTTTCTACGTATCTATTTATCGGTCTGTCTGTCTGTTTGTCTGTCTATCTATCTGTCTGTCTATCTATCCATCTATCCAAATATCGATCTATTGATCCATTCATCTGTCCATTCTTCCACCCATGAAAACATATATCTGTCAACCTATTCATCCCTTTACTCCAGTTTGCTTATATATATATATATATATAACATTTATTTATTAAAATAGCATATTTTGCATATAAATATTTATTATTATCACTTTTTAATATATATGTACATGGAATAAAAATAACAACACAACATGAACTTTGCGTCTACACAGTAATGTCTGATATTATTATGATTATGATTATGATTATTATTATTATTATTATCATTATTATTATTATTATTACTGTTGTTGTTGTAGTTAGTATTATAAATTAATAGAAATAATAATTTTAAAATATATGTATACTTTAGTTGATCATCACAAAAAAATAAGCATTAAACAGCATTTATTTTTGAATTTATATAGGAGATATTAGTACCTTGTTTCTTATTCAAGTCAGGAAATAGAAATTTACTTACATGCTGTGGATAGAGATTGCAGCGCAATCCTCATTACAAAAGCACAAAAATAAATAAATAAATAAATAAATAAATAAATAAATAAATAAATAAATAAATAAATAAATAAATAAATAAATAAAACTAAATAAATAATAATATAAAAACGTAAATAAAAAAAAAAAAAAAAAAAAAAAAAAAAAAAAAAAAAAAAAAATTAATAAATTAACCAAGAAAAAACCCTAAACAAACAATAAACCTCCTCCCCCCAAAAAACAACCTAATAATAATACTAATAATATAAAAAAAAATAATAGACAAATAAACAAACAAACAAACACACAGCGACACAGACAAGGAAAGAAAAGAAGAAAAAAAAGAGAGACAGATAGTTAATATAATAACTGTTAATTTTTAAAATATTTTTTTTTTTTTTTTTTTTTTTTATTCATACATTTTTTGGAAACATTTTTTAATCAACTATTTTAAACTGTGAGATTATGCCTAAAAGTTTTCCTGGCATATATATATATATATATAATGGAAGATGAATTTGAATAGATAAATACTTTGTATTTATGAAACATAGATAATACATTCAAAGTAATTCGATATGAAAAATAACTTGATCTGCTGCATGTTTTCAAAGGCATTAACAGCATGTTGCTCTGTTCACTATATGTATTGATGACGTCATTTCAGTTTATGCAGAATTTCGGGCGGCTGCGCCATTAATGGAGGGAGGAGAGGTGGTTGAGGACAAACCAGCCAAGGAAACGTCATTAGGTGACATTATAACATACATTGGTATTGTGACTAACATTCGCTGTCGTGTTTTACTTCCTTCCTGTGTGGTAATTTAACTGTGTTTCTTTAACTGATAAATGGTTCAGTAAACTGAATGAAATTATTATGGAATGACCAAAATTATCATAAATGATAGAAATTTAGTCAAAGGTGAATGGAATCTTAAGATGAAGGTTCGAAGATAAACGTTAATGAATGAATTAAGTAGTAATCTAACATCAACACCGAAAATGTGTTTTTAATCCTTTTATTGCCTCCATCCTAAAATGTAGTAAAGCATAAAATTCTCTCCGTTTTAGTAAACTACTGTAACAGCGATCTTATTGCAGTCAGATTCATTGTCTTGACTCGTTCCTGTTAGCGAAATAGTGTTTAATTCAGGTTAATATAACAAATCATAAAATATCAGTAAATTAACCAAATTAACTATCATTTTATAAAAGACAATAAAACTAGCTAACAATTACCTGTTGTTACAGTTTGATTCCCTTTTTACAGCAGAATGAGATAACGTTTAATCGTGATTAATTTTTATTTGTTGTTTTTTAACATTATTAATATTAAAAAGAAAAAAAAATGACTGTGATCAGTGTAATATATTATATCAATTCACACATTAATTTAATCAAACATTATATAGTAATGTAACTAGATTTTATGTTAACCTAATAATCATGCTTTATGTTTGTTGCAGCTTATAACATGATAGTTTGTATTGTGTGGTATATAGTGAAACAAAGTATGTAAAATTTGTATTTTGAAGAAATGTCCTCCACATAGCTGGATCTTTTATATGTACATTCTTTAACTTGGATTTTCGTAATAAAGATTTAGAAAATGACAAAATACACTTTCTTTATTATATCGCTGACATATCAAATATTACTTTGCAAGAAATATATCCAAACTGTTATTACCAATTGTTAAAAAGAAGATATTGAAACTTTAAGTACGTCATGTTTCAAACCTTATTTTTATTCAGAGGATCTACCAGCTGTGCACTGTAGTTGTTTTTGGGGGTTCTTTTTTTTTTTTTTTTTTTTTTTTTAATTTCAG
This sequence comes from Chrysomallon squamiferum, assembly GCA_012295275.1. Classification (NCBI taxonomy): domain Eukaryota; kingdom Metazoa; phylum Mollusca; class Gastropoda; order Neomphalida; family Peltospiridae; genus Chrysomallon; species Chrysomallon squamiferum. Next base: position 18,634,522 of record CM022679.1, read on the forward strand.
TAACAAATAATTGAGTTTCAAATTTATTCTGTTATAAACAATTATTTCTGATAACAAATAATTGAGTTTCAAATTTATTCTGTTATAAACAATTATTTCTGATAATTGATCTGAAACATATTAGTTTATAATTGTCTTTTAGTCGCTAATTTATAGAACACAAAATTCATGATTAAACCATTGATTCCAGAGACCGTTCTTGTAAGAATCTGGACACAGTAACGCAGACGTTATTTAGTTTTCACGGACAAACACATTAGCTACACCTCTACATACAAACCATAGTTTTGTTATAATATTGTTTTTTTTTTATCGAATATCTCCGCATCGTGGTGATGCTTAAATTTATCAACTAAATAAAAAATCAATTAATTCTGATGTAATTATATATACATATTCTTGACAGGTACCTCTTTCGGAGCTCCGGTTAATTCTATTATGCATGTGTGATATGTCCGACCACATACTGTCTAATGCATGTCCATGTACTTAATCATGCATGTGTACATACTGCGTGATGCGGGTATTGTGTGATGCTTATGTACATACTGCATAATGATATCCATATACTGTATGATGCATATCTGCGAAATGTGTAATGCTTATCCACGTTTTGCATGATGCATATCCAAAAATAATGCATGATTATGTGATGCACGTGCACTAAATTTGTAATGCATATCCGCATACTGCATGATTATGTGATACACGTGGACCTAAAGTATAGTGTATATCCACATACCGTAGGCTGTGATGCATGTCATTATGCTGTATGATACATGTTTAAGTACTGCATGATGTAGGCCTATGTAGAACGGCACCCAAAGCATAACATATCAAGGGCAATATATCTAATCATTAGCTAAAGTCCGCCACAATTTATTTTAGCGAGGTCTGGCAACATGTATAGTGCCCTTGATAGATATGGACCAAACCGATTGCCTTCGTCAAGATCTGAGTTTGATGTGAAACTAGTTGCTGGTTCAGACTGTGACTCGTATGAAAGAAACAATCCAGTCAGAAATAATCCTCGCAATTACTCACCTCGTTGTCGCAGTGAGTACGTCACAGGCTAAGATAAGTTTCACATTCGGTTAGTTTAAATAATGATTCATAAATGTCAATTAAGAAATTATAGAAGGCCATTTTATGTTACATTTTAATACTAGTTTCTGTAAAATACGCAGGTCATTTTTTATATTTGTGAAAGAGAAAATGTTTTTATAGAATTAGTAGCTTTATAACTGACTAATTAATTTTCATGTTTATATCACTAACTACTGGTACGCTAATGCTGTTGTTGTGTACTAATTCTTGCGTAAAATAAGTGTTAAAATAAACCAAATAAGCAAGTGATCTGAGAAGAGACAGTGGGATCCTTAGGATAATTCTGAGTTGTGTGTTAAATAAACATTATTTTAAGATTATTTTAATATTTAATGTGAATCTGAATAGGTATATTTAGCAAATACTAAATAAACTAACAAAACCAGCTAAATAATATATTTATTATATTGGGAATCATTGTAGAACAAAAAAACTTATATATATTAATATTATACACCATATGTTTAGAAGTGTAAAATTATAAATATTTTATGTTTAGAAGTCCTAATTTTAATATCTTGTTCAGAAGTGTAGTCTTTTAAATACCATTTGTTTAGAAGTGTATGTTTGTAAACAAAAATTATATTATGAATTTTATATGTTCAGAAGTGTTATCTGTTAAAGACAAGATGTTTACAAGTGTAATATATTAAATGTATTTTTCAGCTTCCTTGACACAGGACGAAGAAAATCTTATTCTTGAAGTAACCAATGAACTAAGACAAAGAAAAGCACGACAGCCACTGGTATATAATTCTGTTAACATTCTTCTAGATTCTTGTTACAAACAGATTATACTTAAAATAGATGATACGTATATTATACAACTTGTAAGTATTTCTGATCAATTATTGCTTTTATGCAACCTGTAAATACGGGGTGGCGCAGATGACACTTACCATTTTTAAAAATAAAGCACTCTTTATTTATAATTTGTGTTATTTATTTATTTCAGATATATTTTTTTTAAAATTGGAAAAAGTACACGACTGAGTGATATATATTAAAAGACATTTACCTATTTCTATATTAATTATTATTATTATTATTATTATTATTACTATTATTATTATTATTATTATTATTATTATTACACTTAATACTTGCTGTACCTATATTATAAAACGTAAATATTTAAAACAGGTATGGAGCTCAGAAGTGAAGGAATGGGCTAACTATGTAATTAGATGTGACAGAGAATATCCTGGTCCAAGAACTGCCTACACGAACTTTGCAAAATTACCGACTGTGAGTACATCTATAATAACTTACTTAAATATTCATTTACTGCTATGATTTGTAATAATAACCAATTCTGTTACTTTTTATTGAACTGAATCGACTTTAAACTGATGGGCTCTGAATTTTGTATATTCAATAGTTGTTTTAATTTCTGGTTATTAAAATTAATACATATGTTTACAATACTGACTAACGAAAGCTGTGTTAGATACATAATGATATATATGTGAACATTATGCTGTATTACTAGACTCGAGGTATTGAGAACATTGTGTATAAATGGGGGAAGGAAGGTGACGACCCGTTGGTATCGTTAAAATATGGCTGCCGAACTCCTCACGACTACAAGAAGTGCAATCACAACACCAATGTAAGTCTTCGTTCTTAATACATTGTATTATTCCTTCTGTTCTTATTAATGCATTTGTTCTTTTCCTAATTCATCATCTTATTATTATTCGTATATTGTTCTTTTATTACTGATATAGTTATTCCTTTTGGAAATAATCTAATTTTCTCTTTTTTCCCGCTTAAGCTATCTACACAATTCATGTTGAAAATACTGTATGTATTTCACGGAAAGAAAAATTAAAGGACAATTTTATTTTTGTGAAAATCACGATTTTTCTAATGAAAATTTGTTTCATACCTGATATTTTGAACTCAGTCTCCTGTACTTTCGTTTCTTGTAAGAAAATGTTTTTTCCTTTTTGTTTCAGCTTATGGAGTACAAGCTAAATCGGATGGGATGTGCTGCTTGCAACTGCGGATATTTAAGACAGTTGATATGTATCTATGACAACAAGCCATGAATACCCTGATTAGACTAACTGGTTCGGGGCTGAAGGAATGCTTTACTGTTCTTGTTCTGTTACTAACATAAAGGTTGTTCTGTATGTATGAGCCTACGACACTTATCGAGTGATGTAACTGTTACATTCCAGGCAAATATAATTCTGGATCAGCATATAGTCATATGTGATATTGTGGTTTAAATTGAAGATATTCTTTATCTGAAATTTGATAGTAACTGGAAACTGCAGCTTTTTAAAAATAATGTCTAATGACTCTCAAGAAGGTTTATCTAACAATCTTCAAATATATTTCATTCAGTCTAGGGCGATACAAATAAATATATTTCTAATCATTTATGAAAACTGAATCTATGACAGTCTTGGTTATTAAAATCACATAATATAATATTATGATACTGGTGTCTATAATTATTATCTGAATTATGACCAGATTAATTTTTAACAAATTTAAAACAAATCTTTGAATATTTTTTTTAATTAATATTTTTGTGAAACCGACTTCTATTGCATTCAGAAAGAAGAAGGAATGTTTCTATTTATTCACTCAGAAAATGCCATGATAATAGGGGGAGTTGGGGCACAGTGGATCACAATTCTTCTTTTCAAGTTTTTCTCCCAAGTTAATGGCAGCATGGTTAATAACAGAACGGAAAAAGAGTGAGAGGGACACTTTTATACTGTCAATTATAGCCATTTTTGGCTTTGTGATGGTTGGAAATTATTTTCAAAATGACTCACTGTCCCACACTACTGGGGTAGAGTGAATTAGCCCAGGGCTGAGTGAGAGAGTCATTTATAAACAATTTAACTTTCCATACAAAAATTATTTTTTTGAATGTTATAAACAATTTACAATATCAGAACTGCTTTTACATCTGCTATTTCTAAGTCCTCTGCCTGCTGGTCATCAAGTGCATGCATAGTTATTTCATCTGTCCTTCCCACAGATCTTTCATGGAACTGGTCTACACTTGTCTGGAGATTCAGTTTCTTTCGTCTTGGCTTAGCTACTTTATTTTGGGGGCCTCCTTGTTTTTCCGTCTTCCTTTTCCGTTTTTCAGAAGCTATTCTAATTTGTTCTTTGACCAGGATACTTCTAATGTCTAACCTTCCTAAATCAGCCTTTGTTTTTTCCGTGGTAGTGCCTCTGGAAAGGGGTGAAAAAGCTCGAGTTTGCGTTTCATACAATCATGAGATCTTTTTCTACAAATGGCGGTCTGAAAACGAACGAGCACATGTCCATAATCTTGCAAAACCTCCCTCTAATCAAAACATAATGAATGTTTTTATTATTATTATTGATCTGAACTATATCATAAAAGTATATTAATCATAAAAATGTACTTTTGTTGGTGAGAAGCATACCTTACCTTGATAATTTTCCAAAGTCAAACCTCAGTTAATAAAGTTTCTTGATTGGGGATTTACCATACGCTTTTTCTGATGACATCACCTTGTGTTTTCCTTTTTTTATTATCTATAAATGCTCACTGATCCTCCGTGCCCCGGCTCCCCCTTTTGAATAATAAAACAGCATAACATTAATTATACAACAGTTTATCAAAATATAAGTATTATTCATCAAAACAACATTAAATCTTAAGAGTTTTCTCTCTTTCATAATAACGAATAGCATAACATGTAATTCTAACAGAAAAGTTATTTTTTAAATTCTGTTTTTCTTCATTAATTTTAATTTATTTTGTCTCTTTTTATATAATTTACTAAATATCATATTATTTTTTTTATGTCTGTTGAATTATTTGAAAGTATTATTATGATTTAAACAACTAATATGGAACGAATGTCAGGTTTTTTTTCTTCAAATTATTTTTTTTAATTTGTAATTGTCAAAAGTTATTTTTATTCCTGATGCTTAGCTATTCAGAGATAAAGAAATTTTTACAAAGATGTTTTCAAATTTTTACATCAGTGTTTTGAGTGATATTATTAAGTATTCTTTCTTTCTTTCTTTTTACTTTATTTATTTATTATTATTATTATCATATCATTATGATGATCATCATTTTATTTTTATTTTTTGTAACGAAATTAATTTCTAAACATGTATGAATAATATTTATGGATTCCTTTTTAAACAAATTTGAATCCACCCCTCATGGAGATATTTTTATGGTATTCAAGTCAGCAATACGCTTGTTAGACAACAACAGAAATACATGTTAGTTCATAAAAAAATAAATTACATTGTTATATTTATTATAATATCTTTTTAACAATAATATTGCAATTTGGTGCAGATAAAATTCTAAAATTCTTCTTCTTCATGTTCTTCTTCTTCTTCTTCTTCTTCTTCTTCTTCTTCTTCTTCTTATTATTATCATCATAATTATTATTATTTTTATTATTCCCTTTAACATTTCTTATGCACTGTATACCTTTGTCATCAAGAAATAAGTTAAAAATAAATAAATAAATAAATAAATAAAATTTGTTCTTAATTAGAATGAAACAAAACACTCTACTCATTTCATACATTTATTTTTTGCATATTGTTTATTTTACTACATTTAACATTCCAGTCTTTATAAAATGGTATAAACAAGTTATATATTAGAATAAATTTTATGGATATGCACGGGATGTACGTTTGTCGCACATCATTACACAGCGGCAGAAATACTGTCTTTTATTATAGTATATCTAGATTACTATAGGTTTAAGTCAGTGAGACTGATTTAACATTTTCAAAAATTATTATTAAAACGAAAATGGAAGACTGCAAAAAAGAAAAAAAGAAATATGTTTGATGCTAATGAAACATTATAGTTCATATGCATATGAGTGAATAAATAATTAATTATTGACAATCTGAACATACAAATATAACATTGTATTCTTATTTATATTATGCTACGCGGAAGAAACACAGATAAAGCTAGAATAAACGTAAGTATTTTAAGATTTCTAGTTAAAGATTAGATAACTATAGATCAGTGATTTTCAGAGGAAGCGGTAGCAACTCTTCGGGTCGCTGAGAATATATATATATACAGATAGACAGATAGAGAAATAGATAGATGGTTAAATATAGATATATTTTAACTTTACTAATATTCCGTACTTCTATGACAAGAAAAAGATTCAGTTTAGATGAAACCAAATTTCAAAAGTATTTGAAAATTGGTTTTTGAAAATGATAAAGATTAAGAATTATAGATGTGTATTTGACACTGACATAGGTTATAATAAAACTATTTGTTTGACTCTAGTTTTGTTGATAAGATAATGGTGAGAAAACTGAAGTTGGTGGTTAATACATTTAACAGTTCAATTTAGTATGTGAAAAATCTTTTTTTCTTTATAAAATCTAAACAGAATTAGTTTAATATCGCTTCTCCTAGAATGTTTAAATCGCACATTTAATATTAATAAACATTTTCTTTTTTTTCATTTCTTAAAATATATAGATACATATTACATTTAAATTATAATTAGTTTTGTACAGGTTATATATATATATATATATGAAATATACGGTATAATTTATTTGAGATTGTTTGTTTTTCTTTCTTTATTATAGAAATTCAGTCAAATATTTTCTCATTCCAATTGTGCTGTTGATATTAATTTTTATTTTCCTTGTACACATTCATTATTTCTGAGGTTCGCATATTTTAAATTTAATTTTGGCTTTTCAGAATTATTTCCCTTTCTCTGCATTTATAACGAGATGAAAAACATTGTTCATCAGTATGTCGGTAATTTTTTTCAGTTAATATGAAACGCTTTTGTAGATTATTTTGCTTTGATTTTGCTGGTAAATGAAATATAAAACCCGAATAAAAGGTTTAACTCACTTTGTTAAATCAACTAATCTCTCTCTCTCTCTCTCTCTCTCTCTCTCTCTCTCTCTCTCTCTCTCTCTCTCTCTCTCTCTCTCTCTCTCTCTCTCTCTCTCTCTCTCTCTCTCTCTCTCTCTCTCTCTCTCTCTCTCTCTCTCTCTCTCTCTCTCTCTCTAGTATAGTATAGTATAGTATAGTATAGTAAATAGGCCTAACTTAGTAATATTCTGACAACAACCAACCGTCCTCAAAAATGAAGCCATACATATATAAATATTAACTAAGATTAAGTACTGTGTGACTTTATTGACTTATTGGCTGTAACTAGAATACACGAGTGAGATAATGAAAAGAAATGCATTCAGGCATGTTTAAATTTTATAATAATGGAACACGTTAAGATATGTTACTTTTATTTATCTTTAAGTAACAAATAACATTTGTACGAACATCACGTATACATATTATATATACACGTGCATAAGTACATATAAATGCATACAAACTGAACTTGAGTTTAAAAACAGCAAAAATTAATTATACATCAATTTATCTAAATATAAGTATTATTCATCAAAACAACATTAAATCTTAAGAGTTTTCTCTTTCATAATAATATAATAATTTTATTACGTGTGAAGTTTAGAACTTTAATTTTTACAAATCACCTACCCCATTTTAAAAAGCTTTTAGAGATCTTTTTATTATATCTTTATTTCAAAGATACTAAAAACAATTTATTTTCATATTTACAGGATTTTTCAACTGAACAGATTTAGAGACAAAAAAATTAGTACACGATCGATTAGTACCGAGCATTTGAATTTAATTTTTAATCAATAATCTGAACTAATAAACTTGATCTTTTCATATTAATTTACATTTAATATTTGTTTAATAAAAATAAATGGTGTAACTGTATACAAACTGCTATACAAATTCATAATAAAAGAAAATATTAAACATTATATAAACTACACATTTTATTTTATTTCATTTTTCTTTTATAAATCATTTTTAATGCTATATTGTTATATTTTATCAGGATAATAAAAAGCGTTAAAATTAAAAATAAAAAAATAAAAAAGAAATTTTAGCAAAATGTCACAATCCATTCAGTTAATGAGTTTTGATTCTGATTTTGTTTTCAATTTCTTTCTATTCCTTTCTCTCTTTCATTCGTTTTCATTTCCTTGTAATCTTTTTTCTCCTTTTATCCACTGTTTAATAATTCTAATCTTGATGTTGTCAGAAATTTTCTTCAAAGTATAGAAACACTGAAAATGAATTATTTATCTTTTCAACCATTGTTTTATAATTCTAATCTTGATGTTGTCAGGAATTTTCTTCAAAGTATAGAAACATTGAAAATGAATTATTTATCTTTTCAACCATTGTTTTATCTAATTAGTTTCCTGCTGGCATATTCTTCGAACAGTTATGTTGAATAATATTTATTTATTATTCAAGTTAAGTAGCATGTCAGGTTAATAGCGCTTTTCATCAATACATGCAAAAACTCTCCGATGTATAAAAGATGTTAGTCGTCTGACGAACTGACTTGGAACACGTCAGCTGACTGGGGGATCTGAATCAGTTCTCGTTGGTTGGAAGGATGATATGGAATTTTTTGATCCACGGCAACACGTTTCAAGGATGCTTTGTACGATCCATGCTGATAAATGACACCATGTGGCTGCTTTTGGATGAAGAATGTTATATATGTAACTCTAAGCTGTCAAGTTTCCGTTAGCAAGGACCCAGTGATCTCTTATACAACAGACTCTTCCCACTAGATGAAAAGACTTCCTGAACGCAATAAGTGATTTATTGACACAGTCATATGTGATAAATCGTCTAAACCGTTTTTATTCTCTAGTTGCTCGTGTTCACGAGATATGTGCTTTTCGCTTTATCGCAAATTTACGTTATTTGGGCGGGTATAATTTTCTACATACACAGTGGTTTTATTTGGGCTATATGTTTTACATTGTAAATTTCAGTTTACAATGGTAAAGTTTCTTTTGGCTATGGGTATACATGTATTAACTTGTATCTGTACAGTTTTTGCTTCTGTGTATATCTTTATATGTCCAGATACATTTAGAAATACTATTATAAATCAACACACTCCCCCATCTATGAATAAATAAAAGGGATATTAGTAGTAAAGCATTTTATAAACAAATTACATTTAATTGATAAAACTACGATAATTCAGGAATGAACTCATAATCCCTATATTTCACACACACACACACACACACACACACACACACACACACACACACACACACACACATACACACACATCATATTCATGCCTCACACCATAGACAACTACACACATCATTATTAGATTCAGCAAATAAAATTAATTAATTTCGTAGCAGATTGATTTTGTAACAAAATCACCATAAAAACAAATTACATTTTATCTTTATGACAGACGATCTTTTCGGGTTCATACCATCGTAACAATATATTTCTACAACAGAGCCATGCGACTGTTTTAAAGCCTGGATGGTGTATTTTGAGGTATGGACAGTAACTGATATTATATCCTATTCTTCTGAACGCTGTCTCAAAATCACCGTCCACTGAGTTAGGGCTTTCCGCACTGAGTGAGTTTTCGAATCCGCCCGTCTCTGGGGTGATATTAAAGCCTTAGGGTTTCGTATAGAATCAAGGAGCGCAACTATTCTGTTAAATTCCTAGAAAGGAAATGGCCTCGGTGAGAAAACTGTACAACCAGCAAAAGGTAATTTCAAAAGAAAGCACTGATAAAATGCATTTAAAATTACTTTTATCTCCAATCTAGAGGGTTACATATCAAATGCTTCACTTCAGAAGAATTTAGGAGAATTTAGTGGTCTCGAGACTTTAACTATATACTTGATTCTTAAATGAACGAAAGAAGTCGAGAAGATATTTCATACAATAAAATAATTACTTATTTTGCACGTGTAATATTCTTAAATGAAAACAAAAACGTGCCAATTTTGCGACTGATTATAATGTGCGTGCTTTAAATACAGTAAATTTTCATTCATGTTTCTGTATAATGTACAAGCAGGTCCACATGGATCCTCGTCTTATTTTTCGTCTGTTACTAAGTAGACGTCTTCTGTTACCTTTAGTTTAGCATTTTTGAAAAAGCTGGCAAATCACAACGTATCGTATTTTTTCCTCTAATAAAAATGGAAATCATTATTAATGTAATCCAATCTTTTCTATTACAATAAAATGTGAAAATACCGCCACAGTAATGAAGTTTTCTTTTTTAGTCGAAGAGCTTGATAATCAATACCACTTTAAAGAAAAAAGATTGCAATGTACCACGTTTTAAGTGTGCAGTATTTTATAATCACAACATTTAGAAAATGTACATGGTATACTATTAAATAAATGTACTCTTTATAATATTAAGCTGTTCAATATATTTTCTGATTTCGTATGGTTGTATATTTATAAATAGACTGTTTAAGATTGTTCACTGCTACAACTACTACTGCTGCTGCTGCTGCTAATGCTGCTACTACTACTACCACTACTACTACTGCTAATAGGAACAAAAACAATAAAAATAACAAAAGTGTTATTGAAGTTTCTGTTTTATTACATGCTATATAGTGTATACTCATAAATAACATCATTCAGATTCTTAGTGCAAAATTTTCAAGATAACTTCCGCAAGTAATGTATTCCTTACACATATAGTGCGCATTCATAAAATTACTACTTCTTGAGAATGTTTCAACAAATCGATTGATGGATGTTTCATAAGTGAATGTATTATATGGGAGTTTTATACAGAGTGAAGGTAGGTATTTCTTACGAATGACAAACGTCAGATTAAAAAAATACGGAACCAATCTGAAATAGAATCAAAATTGTTAGTACAAGGATACTCCTATTTCTCATCTCTCTTTCTCTTATTGTACGACTATACATGTGTGGGTATGGGTGTTTTTGTATGTAAGTATATGTGCAACTGTGTTCCCGTTTAATGTATCTTATGCTAGTGATCATGTTTGTTACAGAATTTACTGCTTTGCGAACTGCAACCTCGACTGATCAGCTTTGTCATCCTGTGTTATTACTGTCTTGGACCATTTGCCAGTAAACAATCAAACAATATTAACTTACTAGAACATAAATGTTCATTGCTTTGCCTTCAATAATTATTAAAGTTGTGTTAGTCCACTCATATAAGAATCAGTGAGTAACAGGACCATTACTCTTCGATGACCCTAAAGAATGTCAGTGGTATGACAGACCAGACAAAATTTTGTTAGAAAAGCAGATGTCCATGGCTGTTTCTTACATGTAAACATTATTAGCTGATAAAATTATTGAAGTGTCGTCCGTGAAAGTAAATTTAATATTAATTCATTGGATAATATATCATTATTAATACTATATTTAATTAATACCTTTTCTTGACCACATCAGTATACCTGTATTTGATAATAATTTCGGGACATTAATAAAGTTATTTACTTTTAAGAAAATACTTAATATATATGAAAATCATTTTTTTGAAAAAACATACATGTAAGTTCGAAACGATTTTTAGAAATGTTATATATTTACTAATACTTAATAGTAGGAACTGATAAACTTTGTCTCTTTCAATCGGTTTTATTTATTTATTTAATTTTAAAAGAAATAATGATAATTGAAAGTTGAAGATCGGTTGGGTCTTCTGATTAAGTGTCAAATTTCTGATTAAACATTTTATTTTTTTTAAATCTTAGTAACATCGTCTTACATAAGCAGCCTAACTACAAACTACAGTTCACAACTAATGTTATTTTCGACCCACTAACTGAATGGTTTTATCGACTCCGCGCTCTTTGACGTCATTGAATTACATGCTAATAAGGATAAATCGCCTTGTAACTGTTGCAAGAAGAGAAATAATTGAAGATGAATCTATCTCGTCAACAACTAAACCAGAGAGCTGTGCTTCAAAAACTCTGCTTAAGTAAGTGAAACCTGAAAATTTATTTAAATTGCTATTCTCAGGGTACAAAAGATAATTAATTTTGGTATTTTACGCATGTAAATATAATGCGTGAAAAGGCTTCAAGAAGAATCCAGTGTTCCGTATAAATAGAGGATAATAATTAGTACTAAATATTTCATGTTAAATACAATAATCCAAAATTCAAACAACTGACCAACTAAAGAAAACAAGTATTTTGAGTATTAATATACAAAATCTGTTAAAGAATTCATCAATCATCCAGTTCGAGGGTCAGTCCCCAGTTTTTCGCTGACTTTGCAATTGTCGTTTGATGTCACTGTTGTTATGTATCATCAAAGTTGTATCAGATTTTGGGGGGTAATTGTAAATACATTTTTTTATTCTAATTTATCAGTTTTTGTAACTTAATGAAAAATTTCCTTCGTATGCATTTTCGTAACTGTGGAATACTAATAAGAACAAAATACAAGTATGAATTTATTATTTTGGAATCACCTCTTAAAGTTAAGGAAAACCATTATACTTGACATGTAGGGCTCCCGATCGATCTGGTTATACGTCATCCTCATCAAGAACATTTCCCAAATCACAGAGGTGAAATTGTTTGTCGCTTCACCATGCATCCATCACTCGGAAATAAGATAAGCGAAAGATAGAATCGCACGAGCGTTCCAGGCGAGGACAGGAGAAGATTATTGATAAAGTATTACATTTGGGAGAAGAGTGAAAACTTAGCAAATATTTTCTGCGCCTGCTTACACTGAGTTCTCTTATCAAGCTTATTGTTGATCGGTTTTGGATTCGTCTTTAGTGCCGTGTTCACCCAACAGGTAACGCGGCAGGGTAAGTGAAACTCCACTGAATTACATTATAAAATAATTATGTACTATCAAAGTTTAGAGATTCAATAACTTTTCGATCATTTTAGAAACTTTTTAATTTATACTGTTGTTACTATCACGAAACATCATTATAAACTGAATAGCTGATAATAAACTGAATTATCTACACTCACTAACGTAATAAACTAGAGACAGTAGGTGTGTGTGTGTGTGTGTATCTACGATGTTTACAAATGTTTTGTATTTCTGATCATTTATTATTAAAAGGTGAAATTCAGATATAATTAAAATATAGCCCAAAGTGGCTCTTTCAAATCTCATTAATTCTAACCAGCTCAGCAAACGTGGTGCTGAAGGACTTACTACAAAGTAAACGTGATGCTCCTAATAAAAGAAAACACCATAAATAAATCCCAAAAAGATTTTTTTATTATTATTATTTCGGATTTGTTTATGATTCTTATTTAATTTCAGTCTCAGTATATATGTCTTTCAACTACCTGACAAAACTGAATTTGTTGTTAGTAAATAAAATTGTTGAGGACAACAAAACTTAAAATGGTAGATGATTTTTTTGTTCTTGTTAACATGTTCAAATATTTGTTTTTAACGATCATAGCGTTGGGTGATCATAATTATTCTATGTTGAAATGAGGTTATTGATTCATAGAACTGTTAAAAAATCGAGCTGGAAAAAGTAACAAAACAAATGCTTCTAGCCAACCAGCTCTATACAGCATTTTTCTGCAGTTGCGAAATGTCGTTTTCTAGATTGGGACAATAATTGTGGCACGATATCGCACTGTAACGAATAATAGCAGGCGAACACAGTGTAATGTGGTTAAATGAAACAAAGTAATTTACATACTGAGCTACAGATGTTTCCCCAAGGTATTGTAAGTTGAAAAGTAAATTTTTGAAGTTGGACGAAGCGTTTCTATTCCCAAAGCAATATTCTTAAATGGATATCATAGTACATGCTGAGCAGTAAATTGTGAAACATAATCCAGTTTTGAGGATAAAAGCGATAAAATTTAATTAGAAGAAATAGAAGGAGAATAAAATTGAGTCAGCTTTTCAAAGTCCAAACTCTAGAGATATACGGAATAAGTAGAGTAAAAACGACATTCAGCAACTGAATGTTTAATTGCTTTCGATCTGTTTTTCCAGTAAAATGAGTTCACGTAGGTAAAACGATTTTGTAAGTCACAGCGCACTTATAGTATGGTAGTTTAGAAAGTTAATCAGAATTCGAAAATCTATGCGGAAATGTATGACAAAGACAAGCAAAGAGATTACGCAACAAAATAATAATAAAAAGTAAATAAACAAAAATAATAATAAACAAATAAATAAACAAAATAAAATAAAATAAAAAGAAACCGTTTTATATAAATGCTTTTAAATATATATTTTTTTAAAATTCAGTCATTTAAAATAACAGACTTAAATATAATACTCCTAAATGTCTCGATAATGTATACTGCTTGTTTTGTCCTGAGTTTCCTATAAACAATCCTCCGTTCCGTGTCAAATATAACTGTAAATTAGGCAGTGGGATTAAAATTTGTAGCGTTATAACAAACATTCTGTCTGCAAGCATTCTGTTTATGACACTGCAATCTAAAATCTCACCCTAGAGAATACGTTTATCCATTACACCTGGAAGCTAAACGCAACATCCACATATTTAAATTGGAATGTTTTTGAACAAAAATGTATTTTTTAAACCAATCAGTCCCTATGACATTGGCGCTTTTGGGCAAATTAACGAGTTAATTGGTTGCCTTGTTTGTGGAGGTCTTTCGAAGTTGCTGTTTGGATTTCACTATAATCTGTCTGTCACGGACAAAATTCCCTCGATGCATGGAGCGTCTTTTCGAGAGCTTATTGTATTCAAAGCTGGGTAGGTTTAATCTTGTTCACAAGCTGATTATGCGCCCAAGGGAGGCCCGATAGAACACATTTTACTGACGTTACTAATGTGTGTTATGTTGAACTGAATTTGAAATTGGTTGAAGCAGGATTGGTTTACAGTTACTACAAATTATAAATCCAATTAGCTACTTGATTATTTTTCTTGCATTTGCACGCACAAAAGTACCCAAGCATATCTTGGTATGTATAAGTATATGAACAAATAGATAGGCAAATTGATGAAAACCATACATCTGGATGAATGAATATAAAATAACTGCCTGAACAATAAAGATATATGTTATTTTATAAAGAAAATAAGTTGAAATTTACAGTATAATGATATTAGCAATATATTTTATTTATTTATTTATGTATTTGTTTTTTGTTTTTGTTATTGTAGTAGTAGTTATTATTATTATTATTATTATTGTGGTTGTTGTTGTTGTTGGTATATATATATATATATATATATATATATATTTATGTATTTATTTTGTTTTCTTAGTCTTAGTATGATTAATCAATGCAAAGTTTGATTGGGGTTAGTTGGCACACATGGTTATTGAAAACATTGAAACTAGTAAAATAAGTTTATGTGTTGCAACATATACTGATATGATTGTAACGAGTACAGATGTCTTTTAAAAATGAACAGTATTTGTGAATGTGTTTTAATAACCCCCTAATAATTTTCAGTAGTTATACGTTACTGACCTTTTTACTAAGGAGGTTAAAGAAGGTTAAATGAAGCTGCATTAATCCACTAATTCACAGTCAGAGTGATAAGGAAACTCTAGAAGGCTAACAAAGGTTTCTTCACAACAGATGTTATTTTCATTGCCATTTGCTGCGAGTTTCCGAGTATCGATTCGGTCTAATAAAAAGTTTGTTCTGAATTGTTTATTACACTGAACATAATGAATAGTAACTTTTAACGTATTTCTTTGGTATTTCTTAAGTTCACTTTAACCAATACTTTTAACTCCGAAACAGACACTTGCATTTTCTCTGTTTAGTGGATGCTTAGGCATAAGTGATGGGAGCCTCGACTGGTCGTGTTAGGAGATCTGGTATCTGATACAGATATTGTTCCAGCATGATCGTTTAATGATGTGTTAATTTCTCGATTAAATATTTCATATTATAGTATCAAAATTATTAAAATATCAGCGTTGTAACATTAGAATATTTTCCTTTTCAAAACTTATTCAATTTAGCATCAGTATACACAAACTTCTCTTTGTGTGTTCGTTAACCAGACGTCTACTGTAGTAATAATTACATGCATACATATTACGTACTATAACAGTGTAAAAAATATAATAATAATTACAGCAGAAATAATATATAAACAGAAATGAAAGATCAACCAGATTTTCTTTTTCTTTTTTTTGTATTTATTTATTTTATTTTATTTTTTTTATACCAATAAACATCCTATGGATATTGCGTCAGTTTGTAAGAGCAAATATATGTTAGTTTCATTTTTATTTCGATTTTTTAAATAGTTTTTTGGTTGTATATATTTTTTCTATCCTAAAATATCCAAAAAGATAAAACAGACATAAATGAACATTTGGTTTCATTAAATAATTGTATTTGAATGAATTGTTGGTTATTTTTAAAATAATAAATATCTTTCACATTTTCAAATACCTTTAAAATGCCATTCATTAGTCTGTGATTATTATTTAACAGTGTTTGTTTGTGAGGCCCTAAATCTGTTAAAAATTTTGCTTTATTTAACCAATATTTTATTTACCAAAATATTTATACAGAAATTCGTGTTATACTTACCTTTTTATAATTCTTTTTTTTTTTGACCACTGCGGATTGTGAGGCCCATGCTGTAATGTGTTTAATTTACGCCTAAATCCAGCACCGTTATAACTATGAGGTTCAAAGTATTAAAGGGTATGTGCATAATTTAACCGTATTTCATTTATTACACAAACAGAAAATTAAATATTTAAACTAATTAATTACGGAAACAGTAGGAGTAAAAGTTTCCTAATACAATATTTCAAATAGTAAAATATATGCCTCGCTGTAAAACATCAGCTGAGGAGGATTTGCTTTCTTGTTAGCTGGATAAATTGAGACATCTAATTTGTGTGAAAAATGAGGAAGAGTTTTCTCTGGCTCCAGACTGCGACGATCCTGTAGTTATTTCGATTTACGAAATCATTTATCAACGGTGAGTAGGATCCAAGTACTTTGCAGCTTTATTTTAAAACGTAATACTTGATTTACGCATATGTTACATTTAAAATATGTTTATTATTTTGAGTGTTCGCTATCCTCTGCTCGTCATTGGTAAATGTCAAGCTGAAACTGTCTCAGTAAATAAGAAAATGTTAGTGTTTGTGAGACGTGTTTAAAATATATTTATAGTTATTTATTACTCACAGTTGTAGCAAATTTACTGAGGTTTTACATTTCAATGTTTTTGCAGTGCATTGATTCATCCTTTTGCACCACTAATAAATCAAGCTATTGCTGCTGCTGCTACTACTACTACTACTATTCTGCTGCTACTGTAACTACACACTATTCTACTGATTAGCGGTAATTTAACTGAAGTATCTGATAATTCTGGGATTTCATGAAAGCCTAAATAATTCACTAATTCTTTTAAAATATAAGATCTAGTATTTTCATTTGAAAAACATACTGAGCTGCATCTAGTTGTTTGAGCGTTGAAATAGTATCAGAAGGAATACTTCAGTTTCATCCTCTTTTGTTTTACTATAATATTTCAACTGTTAGAACTAACAAATAATGCAATCATTGTCAGCTAAACTTAGTACAAATACTGATTATCATACAAGCAGTTTGACATAAACAGAGCTAACAAAGACGCAAGCTATTATTATATTTCAAAATAGACAGGTTTTTCAAGTTTGTTTGTGTAATTTAATAAACTTATGTATGACATCTGCCATCAAATATAAATATTAGCAACACAGCTCAGAGAACATTTTATTTCAAATACTAAAGGTTTTCATGTTGTTATGAGGTTACACGTATTAATTAAATCATAGGCCTGGTTTTTCGACGACCCAGCTCCTCAAATAAAGGCATAATCGAGTTTGTGGGTTAACACAATCAAGTCAGACTATAATAAATAATTATGTTAACCTGAGGAACAGTAAGCGTTATAGACAAATGACATAATACAAATACCTAAACACGTCTCTCTCTCTCTCTCTCTCTCTCTCTCTCTCTCTCTCTCTCTCTCTCTCTCTCTCTCTCTCTCTCTCTCTCTCTCTCTCTCTCTCTCTCTCTCTCTCTCTCTCTCTCTCTCTCTCTCTCTCTCTCTCTCTCTCTCTCTCTCTCTCTCTCTCTACGTGTTATTTTAGAATAACATTTCCTTTATTTGCATATAAGTATAACCTAATTATTATGTAAGTATTTCCTTATTATGAAATAAGAACTCCTTTATTATATAATTATTATATGATTACATAAATATTTCTTATTTATTATATAAGTGTTTCCGTATTATTATAATAGAATATTCCATTAGTTTTTACATACTTAAATATATTTCTTCATATTAGGTATGTAACCTATGAGAGTTTACCCTGTACTTTGAACTTTAGATACAGCTGTTGTTAATGCAGTCACATAAATGTATATCTATCTATCTATCTATCTATAAATATATATGTGTATATATGTACTATCTCTTTTTGATACTTATATATATAAATGCTTGAAAATTAATTTATCTTAATACTAGATCGAGTAATTTTCACATTTCTAATTGCTGGAAAATTATTTACTTACGTAACTAACAAAATAAACTTGTTTAATAAAACAGAAGTAACATGTTTCGTTTACTCGCATTTTAAAAGAACCGTGTTTTCTGTTTTTAATTTTTAATTATTTATTTATTTAGCTGATGACAATTCATCTGCCCCTAGACACATTTTGTGGAATCTGTAATACATTTCGTTACATTTTAGTGAAGTTCACCACTGAAATACTAACATATCTATAAAAATAAATACAATATTAAACACTACTTCAAGTTTGTCATGTTAGTTAATATATCTGTGTCAACGTGGTGTTTTATCATCATTTTACATTTTATTTCAGTCAGAAATTAAGCATGGTAATGCTTTCTCTTTTTGTCATATAGAAAAAGACGTTATCTGAAGATACTATGCTTTTACAGTTTCCACATCAACTCACTCGTTTGGGCTACGAAAAAGGACTCGATTAATAATAATAATAATAATAATAATAGTAATAATAATAATAATAATAATAATAATAATGATGGTGGTGGTGATGTTGACGCACATAGCAACAATACTGAGTATATACAATAAAAATTGAAACTGCTATATATATATTTTTTATCTCCTTTATCTCTCAGACTAATATAGACACGTGTTAAAATACACGTAAAATGCTGTTCAGTTATATTTCCATAACAAATACCAGAAGCACATGCATAGTGTAAAAAATATATCTATTAATGTTAAATAGACAAACCACTGTCATTTGATGATCGTTTGAATATTGTTTATTTAAATTTTCGATAAATAAAAGCAGTTTAAGAGAGCTCATAATTCCATTTTCAATACAATACTGAAAGTTATACATTCTAGAAATTCTGAGACAATTTGAAAAGTACATTTCTGTAGAGAAGATTTAACGTCACCGTCAAGATCAGGGTATGAGAAGCAGACATTTTATAATGAAAAATAAGATCTGCAACATGTTTCTATACTCTAGTCAATACGATCATTGTCTTTTAAATTTAATTAATATATAAATATTATCAGATTTTTAGCGTAATCTTTACATATATCTGTTAAATAAATATCTTTAATATGTAAGTTATTTATGTAGTACAGAATGGAGCAACAAACCTATCAAGAAATTCCATAACACCTTCCACTGAAGCAAAGACAACTCAAAGCAGATGCATATTATCGAGGCCAGATCAGACTATAAAATATCACAAACATACACCAGTCAATTTTCTTGACAAAAACAGAGGAAATTATTCTCGTCTATCTATATCAATTAACAGCCGTAACGTTCCTTTCTTGGAAAAAGGCAGACCATTTTGATTCATTTGCAATGTGGACGACGACGGTAAATAGATGTATGGATTTTATTAAAATCATGATGAAAACGATCAAATGGATTTCAGAAAAAAACACTTTGTTTGTGAATTTCTCATCTGTGTCGGGAAGGAACATTTTCAAATGGAAACTATTAAAGTATAAAGTAATTGGATGCATCCCTTGATCTCTAATATTTTAAGATTGGCTTTTGATTGGCACTAGGATTCTTTCCCCACCCTATTCTACCTACTCTTCTAAAAGGACACATAAGAGCGGCTGCTTATGTTTATGAAAGAATGAGAAAAGGATGTTTGCGTGAAGCACATTTTATTAAAATAGGACAAAACAAAAATGTGTATTGATAAATATGGACTGAAGTTTAAAAAAAGGCACCCTGCTTTGATTCACATATTGGCGCTAACCATAAATAATTTGAAAATTACAGTCAGGTGAACTTTTCACAATAACTGGGATAAATAATAAGGCTAAATAGAAGTAAATATTTATTCATTAGATATTGTCTTTCACAATGGTTCTTTTAAATTATATCTGACCACAAAATGTGTTTAATTTGCAATCATCTTATAATATATGAACGAGCCTTTTTCTCTCAATATTGAGTGAGAATATTTCGCCAATTAATTTACAATCAGAAATGTTGTGAGCACGATAAGAAAATCCAACTGCTAACATAACTGAGATTAAACATATCAGTTAGTCTGTGTAGATTGTTATTTTGTTCACGTCAGTATCAAGTCTGGGTAGATTGTTATTTTGTTCACATCAGTATCAAGTCTGGGTAGATTGTCATTTTTTTCACATCAGTATCAACAAAATAACACGAAAATAAAATAATAACTTGGAAGAAACAAAATTTATTTACTAACATCAAGAAACGAAACAATCAGATGTATTTATTTTTAGACGTTTGGATATATGCATTGTCAACCATGAAGCTGATAACTATCAATCATACAACAAAATTAAAGGTTAAGTCTGTCTATTTGTTTGTCTTGGTATCTGTATTTCTAACTATCTTACTGTCTATCTATTTATCTACTCTCTGTTGGTATGTATGTCTGTTTATTGAACCTATTATTATTATTAGTAGTAGTTGTATTAGTATTAAAAGTTATTTCTATTTTTCTTTTCTTTAATTTTAATTTTTGCTATTATTATTATTATTATTATTATTTGTTTTGACTTCTTCTTTAAATTAATTTTGACTTAACAAAATCAGCTGATTTTTCTTTACTCATCGATAGAGTTGGCTTTTTGTTGTCGACTCAACGAAACTAAGTCAATGTTTTTTCATCTCAAAAACAAGTGCTCTAATTCATATTGCAAGAAAACACTGCTGACCTATATAACACAAAATCTTTGTTTTCTACACTTTTCAGTAAATAATAATAATATTAATTATTTAAATCGTTATTATCGTATTAACCATATTAACTTCATTTCAGTGTTGTATGTATTAAGATGAGGTTAAAGTGTGAAAACATCTG